>KK502552.1:266281-283135 GCA_000688735.1 Glossina austeni
CGACAAAACTCGCTCTGTGATAGTATGAGGACATTCTAAATTGACATGAAAAAGTTAGTTCGGTTCGGGCAATGTTTTGAACCCCATCTCGTATAGCCGTTCTTACGAAAACTGAATCTTTATATAGTAAAAGTGTATAGCGTATAGTTTTTAATATTTTATGGTGAAAATTAGTTCATAATCGTAAATTAGCACAGAAATCAAGCCTACCGAATTTGGACCACGTAGAACTATTTTTTGGATACCACCGTATATAAGGACTCCTCCGATATGCGGGCTTTCATGGAAAGTCCTTTGCATGAAAATAATATACGATTCTTGGTGTATTATTACCACAACAAGTGAATAATTGCATTAAGCGAAGTGGTGTAGGGCACGCAATACATGGTGTACTTTGTTTTTTTGCTAATTTTAATAATACTACCGATATCTGTTTGCACATTTTTTTCGCAAACATACATTTCAACTTAACAATTTTGCAAAGTCTATGCCGTATGTTAAGGTAAGGTCATCTATAATCCATTATTGTTGATCTATTGTCAAGGTGTAGTGAAAGCAAAAAAAAAAACAATAAAAACAAAAAAAAGACAAAACAAATGCACAAATAGTAATGGAAGACAAGTCGAAACAGGAAGCATTAAAAATCTATAAAATATGTAAGCTAAGATTCACATGAAAAGCCAAGAATAGCTTTTAGAATAGAAATAGAAATTTTCCACCGTCGAAACCAACACATTCACAATTAATTGGCTAAAAAATCAATAAAGCTCTCTATGAAAGGGGAGAGCAAAGCAATTGCATTGATTTCGTGATCCGCTTTTCGGGTGCCAAGTTTATCACTTCGCTTATCCTGCCGAGAGATATGAGAAATTATTAACTGCTCACCTTGCGGAATACTGACTGAAACTGAAAGTATTTACACTGAAAAGCACATTGAAAACGGCTGCGTGACATGCAAGGCCTTAAGTCTCGTCGATTGAGAAGAGATCGTAAGGTTATTCTAATTTTACAACGGCTTATGTAATGTTGCTATTTTTCCGAAATTGATCCATGTTTTGTAAATTATTAGCTAAAATACATTAACTTGACTCAGGTGATGTGATCGAGCAGAACAGATAGTGAAGAGGATATCGTGTGTCCGATTCCTTTGGCCACAATAAAATAAAATGTATCTGGCGATCGTTGCCGAGTGATAAGTTCATCTTTCGCTGTCCTATCGGGATTTATTTTGTATATCATTGCCTGACTACTTGACCCTGTTAGCCTGTTAGGAATGATTTTTGATTTGATTGATTGGTTTTGATTTTCACTCGTGCTAAGCAAAAAGGTAATTGAACAAGAACCACAATTATGGCCATAAATAATTCATTCCTTTCAAAGAACAGTGTTCTTGTAGGTAGACAACGAGATGCTTCTTGAAGAAAACTTCTAAAATATTTGATCCATTTCTGCCCGCCACTGATGGACGGGTGTATACTCATTTTGTTTTTTTTCATAAACGGACTTGGAGGGTAGAATGCGAGAAGCTACGTTAATTGTGGTAGACGTTACGGCTTTTACGGTTTTATTAAAAGTACCTTCGATATAGGTATCAAATGAAAGAAAGTGGAGAGCAGTCCCGGGGTCTGGTTTAGAAAAACCATACTTCTTGGACTCCTGGTATCCTAAGGACACCTAGCGTTTATGTTGCGAGATTCGGCCCCCGTCGAATATAATTTTCTTACTTGTTTTGATTAGAAGACATAGGGTTCTTAGTATAGCCTTATTTCAGATAATTTATAAGTCTGAAATTTTCTGCGATACTTCTTGTCTATCATAAGAACTTATTTATTAATAAAACCTCCATTTATTTGTTACTTTGCCCGGAATCTTAAGGTGTAGTCGTTAGTGCAAACTAAAATATTCCATGAAGGCACTGTGTAAACCGTCTTTAGGCTATAGGTGACTCCGTGGGTCTCATGCGGATGCTCATTCGGAGACTTAATTCCACTGGTCTCTCTGATACAATGGCCTATATAAGTGTTAATCGGCGCCCCCCATGGACACGGATAATCCCCATAATTCCGGAGTACCAGATCAATTCAAAGTTTGTGAGCATTTTATACCCTCTGGGAAAAATCGCGGTCCATGGAAACATCAATACTTAATGTTATCGCGTATTTAGGATTATCAAGGCTACCAGGACACACATCGTGGGAGCGTATGCAGCTACGACATTCCGTCGGCATTGAGAGCCGAATCCAGTTCCCGTAATGTTTTAGTGCATTTTGTAAGGCCTTTAGCTTTACTTGAGGCAACTGTTTGTTGCGCTTGCTTTTCAGATCCTCCCTTATAATCGCGAAAGTCATCTCAACTATACTTTTTTAGAGATTTATGCAGAAAACATCGACAGAACGCAGCCCTATTATGTTATCAGAACTTACCACTTCTCGCTGCTATGGAAGACTCACTGACTATTTACAGCTCCCATAGCAAGTACTTGGTTTTCTTCCAATGTACCCCCTCAGCAATTTGGGGAAACTTGCCGCCAAACAATAGATAATTAAATCTTAATGATTTTTTAGCCGTTACCTTATATGAAGGTTCAAATTTATAACGCGCACCACGACGGAACGAGGGTTCTTCTCTACTTCTCCACATTCTGTGAGAAATATCCCGTAATTTAACCCACCGTAATAACGCTACAGTTTTATAACGAGTGTTATTTTGTAGGTTTCTATCACTGGGCTGCGTACAGCTATCATATTCTTAAGGACAGATTCGGCGGAGTGGCTGCTTAGTACAATCCCTAACATTTGGAATAACTCCGAACATTTGTGAGAAATTAATTTGTAGAAAGACAATTGCAGAGGCCTGCGGTGGAGAAAGAAGAAAGTAAATCTGCTGGACTCGATGTAGATTCGGAAGCTGTCAGTATTTGATAATATTCCTCAAATATTTAT
Source organism: Glossina austeni (assembly GCA_000688735.1). NCBI lineage: Eukaryota > Metazoa > Arthropoda > Insecta > Diptera > Glossinidae > Glossina > Glossina austeni. The sequence goes on from KK502552.1 coordinate 269,224, forward strand.
CTTCAAAGTAGCTTTTAGAGCTAGAGAGATATGGAACTTACGAATTCACATTTCATTTATGGGCAAATTCTGTTCCCATGTGTTTAGTGGAAATGATAAGCAACGTAACGCTTTCGGGCCTACTATTACCTGATCGCAAGCCAAGTGTGCGTAGACATGCAGGAAACATCCCGAGGAGCAAATAACATAGAAAGTGTGAGAGTGAAATTTAGTTCGCGCAACCCCTCTTGGAATTTGCATTGGAAATGTGAACCCTCAGTGGCTCACTAACCGCTTACAACTACACTTTTCAATGTCCGTCTAAAGAGAGATAAATCCTTCTTATTCGCCATAAGATGGGCGTAATTTTCTTGTTTTCTTTGTGCTTTCTTGGAAACAATTTTTTCATTTATTGTATACATGTATGTATGTATGTAGAAATTAATCCATAATATGCTCTGTCATTAGTACTTTCATTGTATTTAAGCTTGAAATCTCTTTGTACGTTCATTCGATGTAAAACATATTCGTGTTATCTATGAATATGTGTTCAGCTCTTGTATTTTTGACTGTACGTTGTATAGAAAAAAAATTAAGTTAATTAACTTTTTACTGGCGTAGGTTGTGCTTTCAATATCATTCACGTTTTAATTTGTGTTTTTATGTAAGAAAATCATTTTAAGTTTGAATACATTTACAACACATCCACATAATATTAACATTAGAACGAAGTAATCCTCTTCTCATCAGATTATGATTAGATTTTGTTTTTCTCTTTTTCTTTATAGCTTTGATATGAATTTATACGTAAGTCGCGTACTCAAAACACGTTCAACGGAAATTTATGTAACGTTGATAAACTGTCCAAAAACTAAGTTATACTAGTCATGTCATCTCCTCTGCTACACCTAAATATGTACATTGGCGCAAATATGCATTCAAGTGAATATATCACATAAGCCAAGAAGTGCCTGAGCTGATCTATAAGTGGCAAGGCTGTTGACAGGCCCATATGTCATACATCATAGATAGTAGCAGCATTCAAACGAGATGCGCACAGATTCCCGACATTCAGTTCGCTCGTTCGTCATCCACTCGGCCGAACACCGACTTGACTCGGGAGTGTAGTGATGAATACATGTTTCATCCAGTTTCATATACTACACGAGTCTTTTTTCGCTTAGTTTGTCTGCGTCACGTTCTCGATCAAATACTGTCCACTCTGCTGTCCAGTGGAAACATTTCTTTCATCATTTGTGAAAGCACATTTCTTGTCTCTATGTTCATTCCTCTTCTGAATTTTACATTTCGCCCCCACATTTTTTTGAAAACGGAAACAGGTTTCTATTATATAATCAAAGTCAAATATGAACATCGAGTGCTGACGTGTTCAAATTAAAAAAAAAAAAAAATATTGAATCGTTAACTTAGGACGAAAATTTCTACATATCGTCATATCGATGACCAAATAAATACATATTTTCTAGCACCAGCATCGACTTGGCGTCCGAGTCTATTTAAAGCTTTACTTTTTAAACTAGATTTCTCCACGAATATGTTCGTGCCGTTTGCGATCATAAAAAGCCAAAAAGTGGATCTCAGTCGAAGTTAACTGACACGGCTAGAATCATTCAAAATCGACATCGTTTCCGATGCATTATTTCTTCCTCAAAATGTCTGCAAAGTGCGTCTAGCTTTTCAAGACACAACGATTACTTCGAATGTAGGAAGATTGAGGGATAGCTATGAAAGATCAAAAGTAACATTTTGATGGTCAATATTGATGTCTTATGTCCTTTCGCTTTTTTGCTCGCTACCTCTTACGGCCTTAAAGCCCTTCTCTTATTTGCGCATAAACTGGTATCGCTCGTCCTCACTCCTTTTTGATTACTCTTTCTGAGTAACCAAAAATGATAATCCAATCCCATTGAAGACTAGCTGTGGCACTACTCTCACTTATTATTTTGAGTGACTACTACTTCGTTGGTGTTAGGTCGAGTATTATTACGCAAAGGTTTACTTCTCCCTTTTAGTGCCGCAAATGTTTTTATTAATTTTTTCGTCACAAAATACATATGCACGTATACCCGTATAAGTATGCATAAGTTTGAAACACATAATGTTTTAAACGAGAAATTAGTTTTGTATTGTGTGTGCGTGTGTGTGCACCAACACATACATATAGATCGATAACAAGCTCTATCTTTTATGTACGCATTGTTAAGTATCGGAATGAAATATCAAATTTAATTCAATCGAAATTAATTCAAGATATATCAAATATACGCACACACACACACACTTGCACTCACACAAACACACATATAATATATAAAAATATATGTAAAAAATATAGGTATATGTTAGTGTATATATATATATGAAAAAAAAAAGGAGGAAATCTATCAAAAACTCTTTCGCACAGAGATTAGATTAGAATTTAGCTTAAATCAAATTTGTACATGAGAAAAATGCTCCAAATGATCCTTCAATACCAACGCTGGCGCGCTCCGATTGAGCATATATATTTCTAAGCATCACCGCCACCGGTGCCACCTCTGGTGGTATTACAACCACGCATAGTATTCGCACCGTATTTGTGTGAGTTGTTTTCATCGCTGCGTGGTGTCATACCATCTGAACTGATTTCCAAATCGTCATCATCATCTTGGAAAATTTCCTCATTAATCTTGAGAGCGTCCTCGCGACGATAGACGCCACGCTTCATTGAGGATTGGACGTTGGGCGGCAAATGATCGCATTTAAGATCATTTAATTGCATTTGCGTGCAGAAACGCTGTATGTGCTCGAGCACCTCACGCATGCCCATTTCCGATGATTTCTGACTTAGGCAGTGATCCTCAGACGATTGCTTATGAGTGAGTTCTTTGTATTCGTTGGCAGTGTTCGATTTATTACTCCGACAAGTGCAGGGTATCGGAGCTGGAGCATTAGTTTTATCATTATCCGCGACTGTCGCACCTAAGATGTTTGAAGCATTGGCTTTGCCACCGCTACCTCGCTTGTCGACCTGCTGGGAGGTAGCTGAGGGCGTTCCCGCGGCAATCATCGATTGATGCTGATAAAACATTTTATCGTATTCGGATTTCATGCACAGGTAGCGAAAATGTCGAGAATTCTCTTCGCCATAGTGTACCACTTCTGTCGAAACATCATAAAATTCATTTTTAATTAAGTGTCAAGTTTTTTATGCTTTTATTTACTACTCACTATTATTAAGATCAGTTTGCAATTTGTTTAGTAAGGTATTAGTGTTCTTTAGCTCGGACGAGAAACGCTCAACCTTTGTGGCCAACTCACGAAAATTACGATTCAATAGATCAGATATCGATTTCTGAAAAGGACCCAATGCATTTCTCTGATATATAAATATCAAGATAATCTGTGTTAGGATCGATAGGTGCGGCAGATAAGGCCACTACCGCTGCCCTCATTCAAACTTACCCCTATGGCGCTTTCTACTGTTTGCCTTATCAGTTCGAAAAATTCCTCGGTGTCATCATCCTTATCATCATCATGACTGGCAGTGCGATGATTGTGGTTATGATGATGATGCTGATGTTGATGCGGATGCGAGTGCTGTTGATGAGAGCCGACGGCCTCACCGCCCGATTCCTTATGGCGTTCAGTGTAGACGCTACCACTGGTTTTATTATCGTACATATTGGACGACGTTGTATACGGACATTTTTCGACACGCGATGTTTTAGATTTTACTATATTGTGATCCTTTTTCAAATCGTCAAGATTTAGAATTTTCTCATCCTTGCTATAATATTTTTCGGCGCCCTTGACCGTTGCGGTGCGAGCACTTTTACGACGTGTCGTACTTGCAGCCCCATTACCACTATTACTGTTTGTATTTGTGGCAGCAATAGGTCCGCCGGTGTTGTACGGCGTGCTCGAAGTTATTATATAACCGTAATCACGATCGGTTCGTGCATTTTTTGAAGCATTATTAGTTACTTGTGATTTGGAAGCATCATATTTACTGCCATATAATTCTTCAATAGTTTTACGTTGTCTCTGTCTTACCATTTCGTACGTGTGTGCGTGCAGGAAAGTTTTTGCTTGAAAATTGCGAGCAGAGAATAGAAACACAAATGTAGGTCGTTTAGGGCTATTTTTCAATTATCAGTTATTTTTCATGAATGATAAGCGGGTCCCAATAATGTGCTAAAACTTGTTTCTTTTTTATCCCAAATATTCAAATACGATATTGTTCAAAAAATACAAAATAATCGAAAAGTGAAAAATAGTTTTTGAAATTTTGAAAATTTTAAAAAGACATCTGTGATGGATTTTTCAATGAAGTTTAGTGTTAAACACATACCATGTCAACCAGCAATAATAGAGTGCAAAATGTGAAAGGACATTGGGTATCATCCAGCAAAATATCGCAAACATCCCTTCCGTCCGCGTTCAAATTAACGAACGGTACACAGGTCCGAAAATATTGTGTATATGTGAAAGGAGCGCTTTAAACGCTTTAAAGCTCCCTTTTTGGAGCAGATTAAGCGAACTTTGCATTCGAAAGGAACGAGAAAAGCCGCCGAAGCCGACAAAAGTCGGATTAGTTAATTTATTCTTTGATCTTTGGACTCGTTATCATTTTGTTGAAGTCTTCCTAGTGCGTGTTAGTAAGTCAATCAGTATCGAAGATTTCTTCCATCCTTGCGATGCGGTGCTGGTACGATTGGACCTCAAATTCGCTTGATGTCAAATGATATCACATCACAGGTACATTCTTAATAAGTAGCGGGATACTTATGAAATCCCTGGTACTGGTATCTTTGGACACAATTTCAATCAATGTATACATTAACGGAATTATTTATTTATCGTAGTCTTCGTTGCGCCGAAGAAGTCCTAGCTCGGGCGTAGCGTATCTAGTCATTCTTTTCACGGTGCTTGCCCTCTTTATTTTTCTCATCTTTTATCGTGGTCTTGGTTTTTTTTGTTCGTCCGCTTGCTACTCTTAAAAGTTTTTGTACGGCTCTGACCTTTCCCAGGCTGGGAAAAGTCGTCGAGAGTGTCAGGAGTCGTCTGTTTTACTAAGAATTTAGCTGCAAATAGCTCTGCGAGCTACTAAGGAGGCCAGAGAAGTTCGTAGTGCGAGTTGGTGCTTTCCGCATGCTGGGTTGATATCTGCTTCTTGCACGTTGGAAATTCAAAAGGGCATTAGGTGGGTGGGTGGCGATCAGGAAGCACGCATAATCTAAAAGCAAAAATTGGTTCGTAACTATGAAACCCATAATGCCGGTGAACCCTTATGCATTACAGAATAAAACTGTGGGGTTCACGGCGATCAGGCTGTCCATTCACTCGGTATCACATGCGCTTAGTCTTAACTAGGCAGGAGTGGTAGCGCTGCAATATACTTTAGCAGAAACAGTGTATGAGACGTGGCTGATGGATGCGGCTCTTCGGTGGGTTTAATTATCCCCGATTGCGGGGGTATTAAATTATTAGAGATGAAACGTAGCGCGCGTTTCGCCCAGAAGGGGGGGCTTAGACCTTGGTTAAGCTTTCATATCTGGTAGTCCCATTTTGGAAAAGAACCTCTCTCCTGCTGAATTGTCTTGCAAAGTGAAGAGTGTCGGAATTCACTCTTAAATTACCCGATAAGTCTGCGGGTTTCGTCTGATTAAGCTCTCCAAGCATCTGCAGATGTTAAAACACACATACTCTTTGCCTGCGACTATCGATTGTTCATCTTAGCTTTGCGTCTATAGCTAATTATCGTGACTTCAGTGATCCATAAATTTGATCATCTTATTCCTTATCCAATAGGCCAAATCCATCACTAGGCAAAAGTATCACTCTTTAGAGGGTAAAATCGGAAAAATATATCCTTAGGGCAGTGGTTTTCAACCTATGGGACGGTACGCTATGTTTATTACACCCTACACCACATATGGTACAGAGTGCATAAAGTTCGTGTGTCTGTCTGTCCGCCTGACCTTCTAAATTTGTGCTCAAGCTACTGGTTTCAATTCTTGAAATATTTTGATGAACTTTTGTACACTGATGTGCTTTAACCCAAGTACAAAAGCTATTGAAAATTGTCTGAATCGGTTCCCTTTTTCGACCACATCCCATATAGAGTCCTAATTTTAGAAATCGTTTTATGGAAAAAATCTTTCAACAAAAGTGGCTAAGTAACAGTATTTCGACCTTTTAAATTGATATGCAAATTTTGGACCAGTTGGAGCAATTTTATACTTTATTTACCATGAACATAATCATTATCACCATTGGAAAGTTTGTGTATCTGGATTGTGCTTAGTCTGCATCACTTGTAGTACAGGGTACATTAATTTCGTGGTACAACAAGCAGATGGACTTGAGATAAATCCAATCTTTTTTATTACGATTACTTAAGAATTATCTCCGGAATAAACGTATAGTCTGTCTGTCCATCTGATCGCCTGTCCTTCTGACACCTGTCTGTTTTTTTTTTTTGCTCAAGCTACCGGTCGTAATTTTTCAGATACTTTGATGAAATTCGGCACACCGAGGTGTTTTGTCTTAAGGGCGAAGATCATTGAAAATGGCTTGCATCAGACTATTCTCACACAACCCCTTATTTCAAAAAGTCTTTATAGAAAAATATATAAGGCATTATGAATAACTGAACTAAGCGAAGTGAGGTTAGGTATTTTGTAGTTGATCATGGCTGACCATAATGCTTTGACTTTTTTTTGAATAAATTTTCCCATTGAATGGAAAAGTCCATTTGATAGCGAAGTGTGTCAGGTGGTTAGGAGTATATACTTCTTTACGCTTGGCTTTTCTGCGATAAGCGCTTTTTCGCCCATTATTCACCACAGCGAAAGTCTTCAGCACGATCTGAAAAAAGAGAAATGAAATCATTACACACCCATTGGTTCCCAAGAATAACTATAATGAAATCTTGATTGTGAGCAAAGTCTCTTAAAAGATAGAAAAACCTTTTAAACAGAAAGTAAAGAAATAAAAAAGTTTTATTCAGCTCTGGCCGAATCTTCTACGCTCGCCACCTTCATCTTAACATTGTAATGAATTTTTCTCTTGTTCTGTTTTGCTTATTGATTTGTTCGTTGCGCTTAAACTAAACTTATTTTTATCTTATTATGCACTTCTGTTGGGTTGCCCTCACTTCTTATTGTCGTAAAAAATTAAGTTTCTCTTTTTTCATTTCATAACGTGAGATGTTCTCAATTGGCATTGTACTGTGGCCGGGTCCTTTGATCGATTTGTCTCATTATCAATATCAGGAACTTCCATCAATGGTTCTGCGGTATTTAAAGCTTTCCTTTGCGACCAAGAGAATGTTTAGAGACAGACAGAAGGATGGACGAACATGCCTAGATGGATTCAAAATTTGATTCCGATCGCTAACATATGTGCACCTGCATAGTAAACGACCTGAAGTCTCTCTCAGGATGTTTCAAATGTTGGGACAAAATGAACAAACCACCAACTGTTGGTGACGAATATTAAAATTGAAATGGAAATCGTTGAAGGTGATTTAGCTGTCGCCAACGAAATGTGTCAATAGTGCTGGTCGGTCAACCGCACTTGAAAGACAGAGCATAAACGCTTAAATAGATGAACTTTATGTGAGGAAAGGAAACGCAACAATTGTAAACACAACATAGTCGTTATGTGTGCGAGTGTGTGTCGTGCGTGCGTGCGAGTGTATTAAACGAATTGAAATGCTTAAATTATATGATTATGACACATCATACTGTCTGCATGCACACACAATCACATGTACGCGCTCGCAAATATTCATGAGAGTGAAATGACTTAACATATCATGTTTAGTTAGTCCTCAAATCCCACATATATATAGAGAGAATATATATATATGTATATGTACATATATATGTTTTGGCACTAAATAATTGTGTTCAATGATAGAATGATAATGCAATCACAATCCTTTACATTTCATGTATTCCTGTTCATGACAGGAATGTTTTCTAACGCACTAATACCAAATGTACTGTGCATGCAGCAACGCACGAACCTATGTCATGAGCTGTTTTGACTTGACATTTCTATCCTTTATCCTCTTATAAATGAATGAATGCCTCATTTGCCAAATCGATTAACTTGATAAAAACCAAAAGTAGAGAAAAGTGTTGAAATTGTTTGCTTGCACGCGTTCACGAGCGATAGAAAGCGATTTTCATATCAAATTAACTTTTGATATTTTTTTTTTATTTTAATACCAACCACTCAGGAGACGTCTGGTATTCGTGTAATACAATGAGGAGGGAGGAAAGAGACAAGGGGAGGTAGGAAGAAAGGTTGAAACCTAGTGGATGTGTGCCGAGTCCGTAAGTGCAAGTGTTTTCACCGACGCTTGCTTTCTTTGAAAGCTTTTCAACTACATTTTTATTACGATTTCTGATTAGAGTACGAATTGTCTTCTGATACAAACGATTTATTATTCAATGGGTATAAAATTCTGACAACTTTAGACCATTCTTTTCTTTCTTACTGTTGCTCTTTAGAGAAATTTGTTTTTAGCTAGCAGTCAATCGAGGGCCTTCGCATTAATATTCGATAAGAATTCAGAAAATTAAGATAATCGATTTCACAAGTGAAGCATACGTACATATATTGTAGTCTATTGGTGTTTATGTACTTCTGTACAAGTGTGTGTATGTATGTGCATGTGAATATATGTCGTTAGATAATAAAATTGAAATCATTTCTGGATTTATAGAAAACAACTTTTAATTAAAAGCGTCATGGACATTCTATATATGTATGTGCGCGTGTGTTTATGTGGGCGCATTAAATCTAAGCACACAAGCCAAACCGTAAAACCGAGATTCGCCATAAAGACCGTTGTTTATAATGAGGTTTGCTCTAATTCGCATACATGACATGATACATACACACATACGACACACATAAGTGATATTAACAGTTGCTTAAAAATTAAATTTCCTGATAAATATTTGCATGAAACAATAAACGTAATTTACTAAAAGATTTATTTTATAATTGTTAAATAAAAATAAGACAATACACGCAGAGAGACAGACGCAAAGACATATCATCAGAATATCATGTTTTTGTATTCAAATAATTGCGATAATAAACAATAACGAAAGCACGTATATGTTTGTTATTTAAATCATATCGTTTTAACAGAAAATTATTGTTGCTTTTAGGATTAAGTTCGATTAAATTTAATAATCGAACTGGGTTTTCGCACTCAAAACATGTCTCCATTTCACAAGTATTTCGCAGACACCGTATTTATTGTGCTACTATAGCATACAAATTAAACGAAATAAAATCAATATATAATAGATATTGAATTGAAATTCATACAACGAACGCCTTGATGACGAGCCGTAGATTTCGTTCGAGGAAGAAAAACCTTGCTGCCAGAAAGATCCATAAAACTAACGGAAAAGATTTGCTTAGAAATATGCGATTTCAGAACAAAGATTCCAAGATTGAATTTTTGAATGGATGTTCAGTTTTAAGATTTTCAGACAATTTGTAAAAGAAAAGAAAAATCTTTTTTTTAACTTGTTAACAGGCATGACAAACGATACCCATCATCCGTGCTAGGTGATCTAACTATCGATCAGATTACTTTAGTCAATATTGAAATTGATTCTATGATGGGCAAATACATTCCAAGCGTGTACTTGAACATGTATTGCCTGAAAAAAATCTACTCCCTACTCCTCTTCGCATGGGAAAGCAAGTACAAATATTATAAAGTGCCACGGCTCACTATTGAATGCCGTATAGCATTTCGCTTAATGCAGTTATTCATGCTACGGTTTTTTAGAATAAGATGGATGGGAAATAGTCGAAGAAATGCACCGATCCGAACCATGTTCAACGCCATTCGTCCTTGGGCCAATGTAAGTCGGTGGACGAAATTTCATCAAAATATATCGAAAATTGCGCCATGTAGATGGAACACAAGAATACGTAGACAGATATGAGACGGACAGGCGGAGAGACAAGCTTAGATCTATTCAGAAAACGATTCCGAATTTATCGGTATAATAAAAGATGTTTTTAGGAAGAAAGATAGAAGGAAAAATGAAGGATGTGTGGAAGATAAAAAAAGATTCGCTCAAAGAAAACGAAAAGAAGGAAAATTCAGCAGAAAACTTGTTTCACTAAAAGCTATAAAAAAACTGTGGTGGGCCTCGGCCAGCTATAAAATAGCCTACACCAACCCACATTTATTCATATATGACGTTGTATGGAGCGTGGTCGAGAAAGTCGCTCGATCCGAACCATTTTCAATAGCATTCGTCCTGTATACAATTTCATCATAATATCTTGAAAATTGCGATCTGTAGGTCGAACATAAAAGTACCAAATGGACAGACGGACAGGCAAGCTTACAATCACTTTGGAATCAGTGTCTGAATCAATCGGTATAATGAAAGGTGAGTCTGCCCCAAGTCATTTTGAGTGTTGGATATATCCCCAAAAACTCATGCGCATCCTGTGCCATAAGTGATGTGGGATATGAAAAGCTGAAGGTAATAGAAGCACTTGATAGAAAACACGATGAAGATAATACTCATTGCTATCTCATTGAATGCACGTACGCCAAGAAACTTGGGAACGGCCTTTGAGAAAGACATCTAATGCGAAGGCAATGATCATAGTTTGAAGATAAACGAGTGCGGAATAATCCGCTTTCATAAAATATGAAACCTTTAGCACATCAGATGGGTGAGAATTTTTAATCCAGATCGAGTGGAATTAATTCGTTATTTTTATATTTTAATTTCATTTCAATTTTAAAGCTCAATAGCATTTTACTTTCAGCTGAATAAACTTTTTTGTTGATTTTTAAATAATAATAAATAAATAAAAACTAAGGAAGGGGCATGTGAATGCCATGTATAAATAAATATACATTTGTGACAGACTAATCTCCTCCCAAAAATATGCGTATTTATTAGGCATTATTTGGAATAGTGTTTATAATTTATTATGACTTGCTTGCTGTGCAGACAGCGTATTGTTTTTTTTTTTGTTTTATTATTATTTATGTATTAATTTAGTTTACTTGACTGCTGTTGTTCTTCTCTTTTAAGCCAGAGGTCTCTAGAATACACAGTACACAGACCCCTTACATCGAAATGTATGTCTTAGGGCATTTCCGAAGGGAAAACAAATGAGAAACGCATTAATGCTTCTCATCTCAACTTCACATCATCAGTTTCTGAACCTAGTTAACAGATACGTTGTAGGCTAACTATTTCTCACAAATGCCGAAGATTTTATTTGGACAAATGTAAAGCTAACAAAGGTAAGTTTGCAGGATCGGAGGCCATAATCGCATGTTGCCATCTTATGGCTGTAAAGGAAAGTCTTACTATCATGCACAAAGACTTTTCTCAAACACTTTGAATTAGGTGTGGAAATCTTCTATTTACGGGCGCCTCTTTTATTGCATGTGAATTTTTTTTATTCCGTCTTCTTCAGAAATTGTTCTTCATGGAAAGAAAATGCAACGTTTTACGTACAACGGTAGTATCTGAATACAACATGTGCAACAAAAATGCTGCAATCAAAGCATTCCTGAGCACCATCACGCTGCGCATGTAGAGGACATACTTCGATCTGGTCACATAAAAAAAAAAGAATTTCATTAACCAGTCCAATGTTAGAATATTCGACTTTAATTTTGACATAGCCACTCTGGCCAATGACTCTGAGCCATAAATTTTTTTACTGAACCTTTCGAGTCGCGTTTTTTTAACAATCACATACCCTTTCTTTTATTTTCATCTTAGGCCTTTTTATGCGTTAAAACAGACCGATTGCTTGTAAGAGAAAAAGTCATGCCTCACATTAAACCTGCGGAATTATGTAAACGCCCATCGTCCAGCCCGCTATCAACAAGCAACGTTTTGTTTTTTTATATTTTGGAAAAAATTTTTATTACTTTTAGTTTAAAGCGCTCATAAGCATAATTCTAGTCTAGAAGTCAATTAAAGTCTAAGTGGCGCATAAAATTGCATCAGTGATATAAAATTTGGACTTGAAAAGCATTCATTATATATATGTATATATATGTCGATATATTGCAACCTTACGTCGTAGAAAAAGCAAAAATAAATGAAATGAAAAATTCTTGCGAAAGTTAAAATAATATTTAAATTGTTCCGTAAAGTATTAAAAGCAGCCAAAGTTTGGAAACCTCTGATTTAAAGAACAATTGTTTATGTGCAATAAAAGAAAAGCCGGTTGGTATTAGTTTTCTTTCTTTTGTTTCCATTTCTAGTTCTTTTGTGCCCATCACTCGCTCTCTCTCTCTCTTCCGTTGTGTCTCTCTATTAAAATACTTCTCTTAAATGTTGCCAATCGAAAGCTGTAGTTTCCGCAACATGTTGATAAAAGTTTTTTTGTTGGTTTGGTTTAAATTAACTACGATGGGGAAGGAAAAACAATTTGTTTGTTGAATTAACTTTATATCAATTTTTATTTACTTAAGAAAAATCGATTCTACAATTTAATTAAATTATATCATACACACTGTGCAAACAATTAAAAGTTTTAAAAAAAAAAAGAAAAACTCTGCACAGTCAACATGAAATTGAGTTGAAATATTTCCTAATAATAAAATGAAAAAATAGGTCGCAAATATATATGTAATAAAACTAATTCTGCGTTCATTCAATGTTCTCCGCGATTCGGTATCGAAGTTGGTCAATATCACCTAATTAACTTAAATTATGACTTTTTTAGATCTATGCACATAGACCCAACTATCGTATACTCTCAAATTCCTCTCATTATTATTGTATTTTAGTAACTCCGATCGTTCGTCTTGTCCATTGGTATTTTGGAAATTGTAGAACATCGGAAGACATATGTGGATATTGTCTAAACGCATTTCGCAGTTTTAAGTTTAAATGACCATAGACAACGAAGCAACAAGATGGTTCAACTTTTTGTTCAAAATTCAAACTAGAAGATTTTTACGGACTTTTTATGTTTCTGCCTAAGTCCTCGCTCTCTAATTCTTATTGATTGTACAGCGGTTGATATTTCCGTGACGTGAGGTCATGCAAAGCAAAGCATATACACTTCTGTGTTTTTAAGTGAATATGCGCTATGGTACATATAAGTGTTTATGACCCCATAAATATATATTCTTGGTCAACATCAAGCTGTGAATCGGCTTAACCATGTCCGTATGTCCGCCTGTGTAATGTATGTTGTAAACACTCTCTCGGCCGCAAGAATGAAGCTGTCGACTTGAAATTTGGTGGAAACGGTCAAAGGGACCGCTTACCAAGTAAACTGATTACACTTTGGTTTTTTGAAAGGGATAAAAATTGTTTTTTTACTCACTACTCGTAAACTACAGTAGACAAATCTACACAAATTTTAATGTGGCCGATGCGGTAGTACCTGTACAAATATGGAAAAAAATTGACCGAATATTGTAGTGTATCAAAATTTATTTATTTTTCTTCAATGTTTTTATAACGCGCAGAAGCAAGCTTCAAAACGAAGCATATCTTTCCAGTCTGCTGTCCATTTGTCTGTCTGCCAAATCGTGTAGCATCTGTGGGAAGCGTTCACCCGTTCGGAGAAATGAAGATATCTTCCTACGAATTTGAAAAAGAATTTTAAAATGACACGAGCTTTGCAAAGGACACGCGCATACGCCTATGCAACAAAAATTGTGCACACTTTTGCTTTGACTGTTTTCTTCTTATTTATAAAGCACCTCACGTACACTATAGAAATTTCCACTTTTATCCTGTGAATAGAAGAAAACAGTCAAAGCAAAAGTGTGCACAATTTTTGTTGCATAGGCGTATGCGCGTGTCCTTTGCAAAGTTCGTGTCATTTTAAAATTCTTTTGCAAATTCGTGGGAAGATATCTTCATTTCTCCGAACGGGT
>KK502552.1:284949-300676 GCA_000688735.1 Glossina austeni
ATATATATATATGTATATATATATATATATATATACATATATATATATTCTTTCTTCTTTAGATATGGTTTTTATAAACTAAGGCGGATTAGGCATATACTTCAATTATTCCTCCTCTCTCTCCAACTTTCTCTTCTCACGTTTCTCACTTTCTCTCTTCCTCGCTACTTATTCTAACTTTCTATATCTCGCTTTCCCTCTCTCTCTCTATATCTCTCTCCCTATCTCTCTCCCTCTCTCTCTCTCTCTCTCTCTCTATCTATCTATCTATCTATCTATCTCTCTCTCTCATGGGCCAACTTGTATTGAGATTGTTATTAAAATCTCCATATCTAAGTCCACCATTAATTTGTTGTTGTCGAAGAGTTATTCATGCGAAACCTCTAAGAAAGTGTAACGTCATAACTTTATTAATTCTAATAAGAGGCGAATATGATTTCTGACGTCGCTAACGTAATGGTCAAATTTCATCCTTCTTATTGAATAAAGAAATAAAACAAAGAAACAAAAAATTAAGTGAAAACAAAAGAAAACATGAATTTAAAGAAAAAGTTGAAAAAAAAAGAATATTTTTAAAATAGTATTAGTTACATACTCTGTATCCATAAAAATATGTCAGCAGAGTTAAAACAGAAAGAGAAAGAATTCTTGGTTCGTTAAACATAAACAATAAAATAAAGCTCCAGAGGAATTATAACTAAGAAAAACCATTAGAAGCACGCTCTTACTATTGTAACACAAAGCATTTTCCAAAACAATACATTTGTGGAGCGCAAAAAAATGAATTTTCAAAATGTCTCTAAATTAATGACGTACAAAGTTTCTTAATAATCGCAAGGCAGCGCCACTCATGGCTTTAGCCGACTAAACATCATATTCGCGGAATGGAGAATTGGTTATTTAATGCCATTATATTGTTTTGTTATAATTAATAATATAAAATAAATAGTTAGAGGTAAGCGATCTTTTACTTATTCCAAAGTCACTTGCGGCTGAACTTTTGAGTAAAATGGAAGGAAATTAATGAACAAACTCGTCAAACATAGACTAAAAGTAGCGATAATAGTAAACGTATAGCTATAAAGCCTTGGATTAATTGCTGGAATGAATTTTTACGACGACAAAAATAATATTAAAATAAAGATTTACTTCAAAAGTGGTAACGCATTTAGTAGAACACTTATCTATTTTGATTATTGAATCGGCTCTCAAAGTATTAATAACTAATTCCTTCGGTCTATTGGGGATGCATTTTGAACTAAAGCCATTTCTTCAAGTTTATGATTGCGAAACATCTTAATAATCGAAACAATTTTTCAGCTGAAAATTCAAGTGAAATTCACAATTTCTTCTTCTTCTTTTTAGATTTAATATTTTTATTCTTTCCATGTTTTCTAAATTATGCAGCGTCTGCAGGCGATGCTTGCTGTCTGCAGTGTTTAGTTTAGTGTTCCATTCTCGGTTTCTTACTTGTGTTCCATACCGGTACTCTTCCTCTTTATTAAGGGTTAATGGAAGTGAGTTCATTCGATAATTTTGATTTATATATTTAGGGCGAAAGTGAGGATCATATCGTATACACAAGTGAAAAAAATCGAAATGCAAGTCTTTTGATGTTCACTTGATATACTTTCGCGAGCCGATTTTTTGCTATTACAAACTCACCTCTTTAGTACGTATCATAGTGCTTGTAAAATGTCTTAATAAACGTGGGCGCGTCATTTGGTTGATCGGAACTGTTTTGACATTCGCCTTTCCGTCATTGTCATTGAAGAATATTTGTGTACCGAGTGTTAGATCGTGTGCGTATTGTGTGCGTAGACATCGACTTTAATATCTGCCAGGAAAGAGAAAGTTATGATTTTCTATCTATTATGGCCGCACACGCAGACAGATTCCGTTTATTTTCAAATTCGATCTGCAAGCATAAATTAATAGAATATATGTCTCATATGAAGTTTCTGTTCAGATTTTTGTGAAAGTGACTGTACCAATAACGACAGGCAGACATATAGAAGGACAGCCGGACGGACAAATCTGTCTCATAACAAGAGAAAATTATACTGACAAACAGATTGGTGGATAGATGGATGGTGGATAGATGGACGTACAAGCTAGTCTGTTTAGTGTTGAGGGACAACCATACTGGCATATATAGTTGAAGGGATAAGCAAGCTGGTCAACGACAGACAAACAGATAGTTTGACAGACAGACGAACATGCTGGTCTGTCTAATAACGACAGACAATGATAATTTCATATCATATAGAAGCAAAAAACCGAACGTCACAGCTTACAGTGGAGAGGAATATCTCGACAATATTTGTTACGATCATTTGAAGGATCAAAGTGCTTATATGCGTTATATTATATAGTGACTTGAGGGGTTGTGCATCAAAAATTGTTGTCTACTTATATTTACATTTTCATTGCGATCATATGAGTAACATTTGCTCGCTTTCAACCAATGCGTAAATTCCCGCAAGTTTCGGCATAAGATGGGTCTACGTTGTCTTTACTAAAACAGATACTTAATAATTCCTCCGTAATGTATTTAAGAGAGTATGTCAAGATGAATTTTCGTTTTCAAACTGACTGTTGTACCTTCAATTGTTGTCTATTTTCAATTGGATGGATGGACAAACCAAAGTAAATAGAAAACTACACTAAGTGGAGCAAGTGATTATTGTTTTTTTCCACGTCTTTGTTTTTCAATTTCAAAACGAAAAGTATTTATTTATTTTAATGTATAAGAGTTAGTAAAAAGTTAGGATTAAAATCTTAAACTTTAAACTTTACAATAAAATGGCCAGCAAAGTGTTAATTACTTTTCGAATTTACATTTTGTAAATAACAAGATTAAACAATTGTGTTATTATCGAAGCTGTTGCAGGCGATAACTTTTTAAAATACATGTTGACTTTGCTGCTGCTATACACAATAACAATAAATTTGAATGCGAATATTATGCTCTGCGGATAATTCATCACTGACAGACAGCAATATAACGCCCAGTTTTGTAAACTGCTTAACTACTGCATGTCGTATAGAAATATATTATAGAACACAAGACCGTGCATGCATGTGCATGTGCATGTGCATGTGCATGTACATGTGCACATTACATTACAGTATGAATATTAATAAAAATTTACACGATTTTCTTTTTTTTTTTGCTTCTTCTTTTTCTCGTTTTGCCTTTTGACGGAGCAAGTTAAGCGATATGATTTTTCGTTATCTGGCGGTAGTAAACAGCGTTTAAATGTTCAAAAACAAGTTTAAGAGCATAGAGGGCATACCTTCGAAAGGATATATTTAGTTAAACGAGTAAACGTTCATTAACATAAATGTATTGTGTGCAAATGTATGGTATGCAAAATTCATCAAAAATCCATTGAACATTGAGCTAGCATTGAATGAAGACTCCCATAAAGGTCGTTATTAACAAAACAAAAATCATGATATTATGCTTTAAAGTCTTGAAACGTAACTTTTTAAGCTTTGTTGCGATATGTGTTGTGTGCGCGAGAGAGAGGCAAACGTTTCGATTCTTCATCTTTTTTTGGCCTTGAATACGCATTAGTTGTTAAGTGGGTATCCAAGAATATAAATACGTGCAGATACGATGCTTTGCGAGCTACATTAAAGATGTATTGTTGAAGGCGAACCCTCAACTATGTTATTTGCATTCATTGCCCATCATAAACCATACGGTAACAGGCTTGATGTACACCCTTATGTGCATCGTAAGTATGTAATTTCCCATTTATTACAATCTTCCACTTTACAGAAATTTCCAATATTTTTGCACTAACAAGACAATTGCGCTGCATTATGCATGTGATTAAATCGCCAAGAAGCGTTCTACAGCGTCAAAGTGTCTTCAGAAAATTTCGAACACAGAAAATGAGCTGCTATGACGCTTTACTATGACGCAGTCCGTAGATTGATGCGGCAGGAATGTTGGCCGCAAGTGCATTAACGAAAGACAGAGACGAGATGCGTCAACGCCAAGCTGTAAACTGTAAAGATAAACCTAAGCGATTTTTCCAAAGGATAGCTGGTTTCAAGGCCCGCACTGTTGAAATGTGTGCCACTCAACGTTTTCCCAACAACAGGCATATTTGGAGAGTTGCGTCTGGTCGCTTTATTGCATAAGACATCTAACTTGAGTTCAGTGTAAGCTTTTCACAGCATCATATGGGAGGGAGCCTTCGTTGCGGAAATTCAATCGATTCAAATTCGATGTAAATCCCTAGATATGTACCATATGGTGGGCTTGCCATCTAAACTCACTATTCGCATCCCTAAATAAAAATGGGAAGAAGGTGCCTGCTCTTCTGAAGCATGGACTTGTAATTGCTATCTCGAGTATATTGCAACAAATCTGTGTGATATTACGATAGTGTGAAAGCCGCACAGCATTTTGCTCAAAAAACGTGACAACGCAATTTATTCTGCAAACTGTACTGCGTTGCTATTGTGGATATGTTAACATCTTTGCGTTAAGGCGTTGAGCGAATGCTAACAATGGGTGGATAGACTGGGCAATTTTCATAGAAAATCAATATGCGAACTGGTCGAACTAATCAACCGATCCTGCGATTCTTAGCAATTTTTTAATTAACGGTGCTTTTGCATCGTTATTCATTTGTGCCCCATGAAGTCGAGATTACAATATTTTCGCCTTACATTAAGCATTTCATTAGCGTTAAGCACACGGATTAGTTTGTTTGCCTTTACAGTTCCATTGTATTGAAGTGATAGACAAATATTTCATACATTGTTCTCACCTGTATGACAATTTTCAGATGTGAGGCCAACGAAGCTGTTGCTGTTTTGGGACGAACGTACCAGCGAAATACTCTCATGTCAGGCCCGGCTCAGCATGTGTGTATCCCATCGAAACAAAGAAGCGGTAAAGGGGAGCGCTCGAGTGCAGCGAGTAAGCTGCATGGCCTAGCACTTTAATGCCATGGAAGAAAACGGTCTTATGTTGTCCGTTTGTCGGAGCGGCGAAAAAAAACTTTTTTTTGGTTACGCCAAACACAAAATATCATCTTCCTGCCAAAGCAATTGAGTTTCGCGGCGAGTCATTGTGGTTGGCGCAATTTAGATTTATCCCTAAATTTTTACGATTAGGATTTTCCGTATAAACTCTGCTATCGAACCCCTATTAAGAGAAAAAAACTTTTTTTGGTACCGTTCGGTAAGAAAAAATGCTATCGACGAATGCTCGTTATTTGACAGAGACCTAGACATTTTCCTTTGCTGGACAAAAGTATTTTTGTATTGCGCTGTGTGTTGGTGTTACGACTGGCTTACAGTGGACAGTTGAACACCACTTTGGGCATGGATAGATACCACCACTTTACACCTATTGTTGGGGCCATCTATAGAGAAGTTCCGGTTTCATATTTACCTTTACATTATTTGTACTGGTTTTTATATTGAGCGGAAGCGTATTTAAATTTTATTCAATGTAATTATTGTTAATAATGTTTTGCGGATTTTTTTTTGAAAATTAAATGAACAATCATTTCGACGAGGATGCGCACAATCTGGGCTAAGCGAAATGTTTCGGAAATGGAACTTTAGTTCTTACTTTGATTATCTACCACTGTCCGATATTAGGCTAAAGTTTAGTGTTTTTCCAATCTTGATCGCTGATGACTACATATCTATATACGAATCAAGTTGAATTATAATTTCAAACATTTCAAAATATTACACGAACATATGAATTCCATCGTATCAGAATAGTTTCGTTTGCGGACGCAGTCATTCCATAGATAATCTAAGTAACACACAAACACACATACGCAGATGGAAGTTCTTCGTTACTTGAGTCGACGTTGTGCGGCAAAAAATATTACAAAATTAATAAATTTGTTTACGGTGTGGACACAATAAGAAAATACGATTTTTTTCGGTTTTCGGTTTTGATTTACTGCGAGGCTCGTGGCTGTGTTCTCTTATTTGTGATATTCTGTGCAATTCCCACTATACACATAAATAAGTAAATGATGATGCTGCGTGCACATAATACTTGTCATAAAGATCAAACGAAATAGTTTGAGCCGTAAAAGATTTAAAACTTATTTTCGCAATTAAAAGTGTTCGTGCTGGCGCTATCGTGCAAAGAAATTTGATTTTTGAAAGCAATTTTCCTCAGTGAAGAGCGAAAATGTTTACAAATATTACTCTAATGCATGAACAAAGGAACTACAATCTAGAAAAAGATAATATTTCGCTTACAATGACTTTTTAATGCATTCCATATTTATTATTAAGATTTTTATAACATTCGTCGTAATTTCGCTTTAAATGAAGTGAAATTTAAAGAAAAATCCATTTGTTTATGTAAAAAAGATTTCTTCCCATCATTTTTCAGGACTTCATAGAAGCTTGAAATATATTAAAAACAAGTTGACATAAAAATTAGCTGTAGAAAATTCAGACAGTAGCTCTACTTTCTTAAACCCCAATACATCTGAAAGCTTTCATGAAGAGTAAGCTTTGAGATAAAAAAAATCGAATTTTTAATTAAACTTTATGACCAAGTATCATCACAGTAGTTTCCTATAGTAATTACATGCTGCAAATTTGGACCAAGCAAGTCCACTGTTTAAATCCCACCCCGTATAATAGTTCTCATAAATGGTCTGCCTTTATATGGCAAGTTCAGTACTCTGTGACGAAAGTAGTTGAAGAATAATTAGATTCTTGACAGGGAAATTAATTCTATCAAAATTGAGACCAAATCAAAAGCATGCCTTTCAAAGGGCATCTTATGATTTATTATATTTTATCACGAAAATAAAAGGGGGAATGCATTAGGCAATGTGCTGTAGGATATTAATAACCGCTTAGCCCGACTTTGATGTTTTTTATCAAAAATCAAAAATTATATAAAATAGGCTATTGTGGGTGTGGCAACATTGTAAATGATAAAAAACCGAATTTTCTAAACACAGTTGTGTAGAAGTACTCGGCAATTTGGAACTTTAAAGGGCAGCATGATTCCAAGCATTCCTAACCTTTTCAATCGACTTCTTCATCTCCCAAAAGGAAAGTAAGTACGAAATTTTCGTTAAGTCAAATTAAATAATACTTATTAACAGAGCATTCATTGCCTTTTTTCGGGTTTTAATTTAAATGCTCATCAATCACAATCAAAAGTCAATATTTCTAAAGTCTCCTCCACACTTCTCTAGTTATATGCACGTAGATTAAGTCATATTTTTCCCTTTCCCTTTGCCTTTTTTTTTTACTTTTAATGCTTCACTTGAATGTTTGCTGCTTTGCCATTTTTTTAAATAATTCAATTTTGTTTGTTGGTATGTGCTTAATAATCTCTTCGAATATTGTTATTCGGTTAGCTTTCGTTTAATCCCCCAAAAAAAAAAAGAAAAATTGTCAAAAATATGCTTTTTATACTCTGCACCACTTGTGGTAAAATGGTATACTGTTTAACCCAGACACTCAGTTTGTGGAACACTTAGGAGGATTGGAGATAGACATACTTTTTATTATACCGATTAATTCAGAATCACTTCCTGAGTCGATTTAAACTACCTGGCCACTCTGCACGTCTGGTTGTATTGTATTCAACCTCGGGAACGACCCAAACGAAAAAAACCGAAAATGCTACTGCAAATGGTTCGAGGCAGGCCACATTTTCGACCACTTCCCATAGAACGACAACCTGCCGGGTGGAGTAGGGTATTTAATGATGGGCCGTAGAGCACTGCAAGATTTTTCCTTACTTCGTTACTCCTAAACGATTGAGTTAAGGGAAACTGTGTCTTCTTTCATTAACTACACATCACGTAAAAAATCTTCTTCACATTTTTTTTTCCTTTTTTTTTTTTTTTATTTACTTTTATAAGCAATAATTTTTAATTAAATGACTCGAAACAGGTCATTGTCTTGGCTCAGGCGATTATTCATACGTTTTATTTTAAATAAACTGATGAAAATTATCTTTAGATACTTGACAGTTAATTTAAATATTTACATACATACATTATGCACATAGTCACATGTACATCGTATTAGAGGAATTATTTTTAATAAAACTTTAACGAAACTTCAATTTTTGCCGTCATCAGCAATTTAACAAAACACTTGTTGCGCTCGATGTTCATTTCGCTGATCATGGGTGCACTACCTTTACATTTTGTTGGGCCATGTATTGGAAAAAGAAGGCATAACAAAAAGGTAGAGAAAAAAGGAAAGGGAGTTTAACTACTTGATTAAAAAAAAAAAAGAACTTAAGATGAATGATTTCATGATTCTCTTTCTTCTACTGTTTATTTTCATTATTGTATATGTATTTGTATTCGTACTCAAATCGGAAGTATATGTTCGTTTATAGGGTCTGTACTTATTTTTATCCACAAATCAAAGGCCGTTCCATATTATCCGGAGCAGAAAAAGTAAAGCGTAACATACGTGTCTAGTCGAGTTGGGAAACTATCTCGACTAACAACTCAATTGTTGTGGGTTCAAATCTCAAGCGCGGTAGACTTTTCAATAAAGCCGATACTCGTAGATGTAGTGACTTAAGAGTTTGCTGTCAGAGTTTAGTTTTATATATGAAATATATAAATAATACCAGGCATGTAAATGTAAAACCGGAAATTGCTCATAAATGACCCTGACTGCGATCTGGCCCCGTGGAAGGCATATATAAATTGTGCTTTTTTCATAGTTCAGACATCTGCCAACTATGAGCAGTACTAATGCTAGCGCATATCGCACTACGGAAGTACTTTTTTTACAACGAAAGTGTCGAGTACTAAAGAAAGTAACTGGAGACGAGAAGTAGAGATATTTGAAAAATTCTACGCGTAAGATTTCATGAGTAGATTCAGGCACCTCATGAATATGGATGGCGGTACTGCATCGCTTTGGCAGTAAGACGATAGAGTGCGGCTCATTATTAGCTGTTAGAGGTGGGCGAAACGACTACGACTAATCACATCTATGCGACTTGAACGCTGTAAAACGGGCAGCACAAGACCATTTTTTTACATGACATTCGGCCATTCGCTGATACAGCAAAACTAGGTCGCGATACGTTGAAAGCGCTCAACTGGAAAGAGCTAGACCAGGTAGCTTATTCACCAAACCCGAGTCCTTCCGTTTACCACTTGTTTTCATCGATGGGATGCCCACTTGCTGAGCAGCGCCTTCCTTCTTACATACACGGAATACACGACAATGGCTCGATAGCTGATTCGCTTCAAAAAATCAACAAGTTTTTAGCTTATCTTCGATACGATTCGTAATATTTGTTATCGTCTACTTTCTACACAAAACTTCCGGTTTGATATTTACCTACCTGCTAATATGATATAATAATTTATGTGTATATGTATTTATAGTATGTATTATATGTATATGTTTGCGCTTCAGTTGCATTGTAGAGCTACACATACATGCATGTAATAAATTGAGATGTTACTTTCATGACTTTCAGGCTTTATACTCATTTAACTAAAAGCAACCAACAACAATTCATGCACTTCCTAATGCTTAACAAAAGTTCACAGAAAATAATAAATAAAATAAAAACTAATACCTAGAAAAAATTCCACACACTTCAACTCAAAAAAAAAAAAAGGAAATGTCTTAAGTGTGACCCAACGGCTTTAGTTACTAGTGCGTCTTTCCATTTCTCTGCAATTTAAAACTAAATAAATAAATAAATAATTAAATGCCTAAAGTAAAATGAAGCGAAAAGCAAGGAAAAGTGTTAAAAAACCACTTATTCATATAACAAATTTTCCAAATAAGTCTTCATAATGGAGGTAGTTGCAACCGTTTTCAATAGCCAATAGGTCTCTTAGGCCAAAACATGTCAGTGTACCAAATTTCTTCAAAATATCCCAAAAATTGGGATTGAGGAAAAGAAAACAAGACTGGTAGACGGACGGACGGATAGACGGACATAAAGTGATTATGTATCAATCGGTATAATAAAACGTGGATCTATCCCCATTCTTTCAACATGGTGCGCACATGCGTACAAACGCAAGTACTGTAGGGCATAAAAACATGTACAAGGCTCAAAATAATAGAAACAACTAAGAATCAGAAAATTAAAACTGGAAATAATATTTTCTGGAAGGCTAGCCCTCGGGTCAGCGCAAGCAATTGAAAAATGAAAAAATCTTGAGGCCCCCCATCCTACGATGGACAGGACAGGACAGGACAGGCTCGCGTTAGACAATCGAACAGACAGATTAAATATATTTATATGCATATGTATTCATAAGCGCAATTCATGAAATACGTGTTTTGAATATCAATGCAATGGAAACTCTATTGAAATTAGTTACAATAAAATTTAATAAAAAATTGAACTCAATTTGTTAGATATAAGTATACAAAAACATAATGTCAAGCAGTAAGCCAGTCGATGCAATAAATTTGGGGTGACATTTTACAACTTTATGAACACATTTCGGTTAGCTTACGTCGCTCATAGTGAGTGTAGTCATGAAAATGGTGAGGAAATAATTTTTCCCAAAACTACGTAAAACTCTTATTTAATTTAATTTTCGAAAACAGATCGAAAAGAGGAAGAAAAAATAAATAAAAAAATACGGTGCGCCAATGTTCTCTTTTTAAATGAAGATGTGGTCTGCACTTGCAGTTCATAGAAAACTTTATTGCAGTTTTCTTTGTTACATCAACAAACATTGATAATGTTATGCTACGCAAATTCACGTGCAGCAAAGAAGAACGCCCAGAAATGCCAAAAGCGGTCAAGTACGTTCACCTGAGGCGCTACAAGTACAGATGCAAATAAAGTAAGGAAGGAAGGATGGTTCCCCCTTTGCCTCTTTTCACATTAGCTGCAAAAAAATCGGATGCGGTGCAGTACTCTTATGGGCTCCGATTTATTGAAGCATGCTCTCGCCTCCTCGGTTATGGAAATCAATGTCTTGTTATGAAGAAAAAGCGCCGTTCATTGCCGACTTCAATCGCTTTTTCTTGCTTCTTTTCCTCAAATGTTATTTAAATCATGGAATATTTGCAAATAATTTTTCTTTTGACTGTTTTCCTTTTTGGAATGTGGATAAATAAAACTCCGTCACTTGTGCCAACCAAACAATTCATTTCTTACCATCCATACTGGCCTTTGAGGATATTAAGCTTTCGGTTGAGACGTGAGGAGAAAGATTAAAACTCTGCACAGAAAAATAAATCAAAATTCAAGATAAACTATTTTGTATTACTTTAAAGAGTATGTGTGAGAATCGAAATGAAATAAGATTTTCCCTCCGTCACTTTTTTAGTCGACTACTTTCGCACAAAGCTCATCGTCATATTCAAAACTTGCTCATGTGTAAAGTATTTTTCATATGCTCGTTCATTAATTTGCCTTCAATTACATATTTTTGTTTGTTTGTTTGTTCTTTTTCACATTTGGCCAACCATTCAGGGAATGTCTCCTAAACGTGTAAGCACGATAACGGCGGACGGAAGGATTCGCGAGAGACGAGTAGTGTTCGTTTTGAAAATTTAAACAACGCAAGAGGGCAGTGCGAGTAAAGAATGACAGACTCCCGGGGTGTGTTGTGCGGTATGCGGACAACGTCCGGACGAGTGAACGAAAATGCTAAGAATATCGAGAAACCGATTGGTGGACAATCCATAATTTTGTTGCTTTCGCCTATGCTGCTGTCGTTGTTGTTGGCGCTGTTGTTGTTTTCGCCATTGTCGTCTTCATTGCGGACGCTATTGCTGTTGCTGCTGCGCCTATTGTTTTTGTTGCTGTCGTGGTTGTTGTCACTGGTTCTTGTTCTCGTTGTTGTTGTTGTTGTTGTTGCTGCTGCTATTGTTTTTGTTGCTGTCGCGGTTGTTGTCACTGATTCTTGTTGTCGTTGTTGTTGTTGTTGTTGCTGCTGCTGATGATGATGATGATGATGCTGTTAGTATTGCGGTTGCTGTCGCTGTTTCTGTTGCTGTCGTTTTTGTTGTTGTTAATACACACATCATATTGCTTAGGCCATGTTTGCAAAGCACTAGGAAAGTGGGCAGAAACAATTTTCATTCGAAGCATTTACTTCGAACCAGCCCGGTTTAATCAAATTTCGCACCTTGTCTTCGCTACCTAGCGAAAGCGAGAAACAAGGGAAATTTTCTATTGACATTTTTAAGAAACAACTTTTGAAGAAATTTTATTTTCTTTAAACTTCGATCGTTGTAAGCTCGATCACTGAGCAGCTCTTGAATGTTTAGGGCAAGCACTTAATATCTTCTGTTGAGTTATTCCTTAGTTACTATAAAATTCAAAGCTTTTGCAGTTTCCTGCTTGCACTCACCATGCTTCAGATTAAACTGAGTCATCAATATTCCGTATGTTAGTTACCTGTTCGCTGCTCAATTATTTTTTTGTTCTTTTTTTAGTCCTTAAGATACGATTAATATTTCTTACCTTTTTTTTTTCCTACATATATATGTCTTTTGTTCTACATTTATTTCTAAAATGCATAAAAAGGTTACTAACGTAAATACGCGTTTTTCACTTCTCGATGCTATTTATAGTAAGATTTTATTGAAAATTATTATTATTGTTATTATTATTATTATTTTTCAGAGAGCATAGATTATATTGTATGTAAGTGTTTGCATGAGGAGCGCGTGTAAATTGAATTTTCTCTTAGCCTTCAAGAGAGGGAATCAACTTTCACTTAAAAGTGATTATTATGCTCAGCAAAACACTTTATTATCATTTTATATCGTTGCGTTGAAGCAACAATAATTGACGTTACAAGAAAAGCAGCAATCATCACTTGGTGTGACTGCTTGGGAACGCTTGCTTGGGTATGCGTTTAAGCATAACTAAGCATTTTGATGCCGACATAAAATTCACACAAACGCACCCACCGTGTCTGCTGTTGCTCTGCTTTCACTCAGCTACCGCTGCAGTATGACAAGCGCCACAAATGAACTGTAAAATATTCCATTTAATAAACCATTTCAGCTTCAATAACAATTTAACGAATTACTCGCTTATAGATGAAGAGCTCGAGTTCATTCTTCCGGGAATCGCATTCGGAATTCATCCGCTCTCGCTCACACGCATTTCGATTCATTTTCACCGCACACACATGTCGATCATGTGTTTTAAAGGATTTCGCTCAAGTCAAGTGTGCCTCTGTATGTGTAAATTTATTTAATTTGTAAGTAAACAAATTGTCGAATAAACTGAGATTAGTGGCTGTTTTATAACATTATTCGTTTTCCTCGCCTTCTCTTTCACTTTATCTTCACAATTTATGCGATTGTTTTCTCTAATGAATCTCCAAAAAATCCACACACACACACACACACACACGCAGAGTTTTCCTGTGTTTATACACAACGCATAGTCTGCCAACTTTTTCGAAAACAAATTGAAAATACCGACGGAAGACAAATTACATTTCAACAAAGTGGTGTTAAACGACAAGTTATTGATAAAATTAAGTCAAAGTAAGAGGAAATGGAAAAATAATAGAAATAATAGGAATAACAGGAACGTAACTAACCGGTTGACAAGTGAAGAATTTCGGCAAAATAAAGCGAAATAAAAATGAATTTTTTCTCTATAAGAAAGAACCCTTGGGACGCTTTATCGCTTTATCTCATTCCGGTGAAGGCTGCGCTTCTCCGTCATCGCTCTTAATTAACATTCTCTAGAACGATGAGTTGAGAATGGAAATCAGGCCAACAAGCTTTCATCCGCCACTTTTACACTTCGCGGCAGTCGTGGGGGACCACTTTCTAATCTATAATCACTCGCCATAGCGAGTGCATTGTCGCGAAAAGCAATCCATCAGTTTAATATAATAAATTGAATATCTTTGTCAGCCTTTGTCAGACTTTGTCTCCATCATCGTATCACATCGAACGTTCGCAATCTTTGTTTGTTTCCTCTCGAGCTAATTAACGCCTTTGTAATTAGACTTTGGAAAGCGTTGAAGAATTTAGTTTAACTTGAACTTTTTTTTATACAAACTATAAAAACTCTTTAACAATCAGTCAATACATGCATGTTAAGCATGTTAAGACTAAGCACAGAGTGACGTTTGCTGATCTTCATTTTTCGCTCTGGCTTTGCCGGGATGCCCGCAATTCGCATCACAGTTCCCTATCCCTGGTCTTGACCAAGGAAAGACGGACATACAGCTACGTGAGTCGCCTTTTATTTATTAACATAGTCGTAGCATATAGAGCAACATGTGATTAACAATTGCTTGATTGTTGACCCAAACCGTTTGCCATAGCATTTTTGCATGAGACACCTCGGCTTGAGGCAGCTCTAAAACACGGTATTCGAAAGCATCAACAGCTCTTTTTGCCGGCGACAATCGTTGTGCGTACAGTTTAATTTTAGATACATCGTAGGTCACCTGCTCTAATCCTGTATAAGTCTTTGGAAGCATCGCCATTATATCGACACAAGCATTTTTTGGTGATTTTATCAATTTATGTGGGATCTGACAGAAATAAAAGCTTGGGCACGACTACATGATCAGATAACATTTGACATTTACTTCAGGAACTAATGTCTACAGATGTCTCAACGTCAGAGTATGTCACATGTCAATCTTGCAGGCCACAACAACTCATGATTTTCGTCTCGTTATACCAGAGTTACAGACTGGCAAGGGATGGAGCCCCGCTCTGCCCTTCAAGACTCTTGTCTTAATAGCCTACGTGCACCATCGCACGAATATTTTCACGAGTTAATTCCATTTTTTCGTTGACACACAATGTTCAACTTACGGCACACACAAGACAAATCGTCCTCAAATGGAAAAATTTTCCCTACAAGGTTATGATCAAAAATTTGAAACTTTCCGGTCGAAGCTTTAAACCCGCTTTATCCGTCTGAGTGGTCGAGTAGGCAAGAACAGCAATTATTGAGTCAGTTTTCGCGGCTTTAAATCTCAAATTTCGGCAGAGATTTCGTTGGTCGTGGCCATAGCCAATTTTCAGTCGCTAAAGGTATAGATAACACTTATCGGTTGGACACATACCCGCTAGGCTGCGGTCATCATCTCCCTATTTCTTTCTCTTTTCTCTTCTTTCTTATTTCTTATTTATGACAAGCACTGCGTTACGAGAATAGGGCACATCTCTGAGTGATTGGTTATACTGAAAAAAAAAAAAACAAAAAAAAATGGCCGCTATGTATGCCATAAATCGCCCTTTGGGCCAACTGGGACAATAATATTTGCTTTTCCATTCCATTCTGAGATTGATTTAAACTAAAAGAATAGAAAAAAAAGGAACCAAAGATTTGAGGTAAATTTTAACTTAAGCTACGGTGATTAACGACGAACGTCAGTAGAAAAAAGAAAGACAAAATATTTTTCATTTATATTTATGTTACTCCCAAGCCAATGAATTTTAAATATGATGATGCTACGCGTTCCTATTGTGTTGCATTCGTTGAAGTATGAAATGGCAGCAAATGGCTGAAGGTGTCGACAGGTGAGCAAATCAAAACTAATCTTCGAGTTTTTATTTACTAAAATATGTATTGCTTTAGCTTTGTCCAATCTATTTATATTTATACCAAATTGTTTTGTTTTCCTCGTAAAATCCGAACCGTTCTTCTCAACTACTCAGTCACAATTTATATAAATTATTGTGTGTTTGAAGAAATTTAAAAACAACAATTTGTTTATTAAAAGTTTTTCATCTTTTTCTTCTTTTT
>KK502552.1:301689-343880 GCA_000688735.1 Glossina austeni
AAAATTGTGCCAGACATGCCTTCCTTGTAGAATAGTTGAAGACGTGAAAGAAAACGTTAAAGGAGATTGCTTAAATCTAAACCCTGGCCAAGCCAGTATACCAATAAGTAGGTTACGATCCATTTCATACGTCTCCAAATAAATTCCCGAGAATCCCGAAACATTGATTTAAAATGCACTTCACATCGTCTAAATGCTCTGCGAAAAATTGTTATCCCACCGACTCCGCTGTGGATATAGGAAACAACATTTTATTATGTTGATCGATTCAGACTCCTTTTAAGCATCTCTGTCCGTCCGATGTTCTTTCACGTAGTTTTGTGTTCATTCTACAAGTTGGACATTTTAAGATGTTTTGACGAAAGCCTACTGACAGTGGACTGGATTGAAACATTTTTTCGACCGCCGCGCATAGAACGCCTTATTCGGAAAAAGCCATTCCACAAAAAAAAATCCAATTCCAATTTTCACAATACTAATTCCGTATGTTAAACTGATGTGAAAATAACCCTTCCTACCAAAACTAAACCTGTGTATGGCGCAGGTTTCTAATCCTTAATATTTCCTGGTGAGAATTGTTTCGTAACAACTGCTTCATACAAAAGTCAAACATGGCAAGCTTGGATCATGCAGGTCTATTTATTCTCGGGAAAAGTAAACATTTATAAGACATCGAAGCCTTCTTTGGTTTCAATGAATACTAACAAAGTCTACGACAAGACGAACACTCAATTTTTACTCAATTTAGACGACGTCAGTCCGGTTCCTCTTTCGGACAAGAGGCACCAATTGCAAATTTGCCCTTCGTAGCTTAGCTAGAAACCATTTTTGGGTTTTTCATAAATGAGGAGGAGGAGTTGTATTAGCCGAAGTGGAGGAGTAGGTCATTTAATGGCCATTCTTGTCCGGCTATAATGTTTTCTCTTGCTCTAGTTTACTCTGATTGCTGGTTAGCGGTAAGCGCCTAAAGGCTCTTCTATAATGAAGATGCTTTCTACTATGAAGACATTTTCTACTTATTTTTATCAAGTTTTTCATTCAAACATTTTTACTCTGTTATTATTTTCACAGAATTCAAAGGAAATTTTGTTAATAAAAAAATTTGAAAATTGTGTGTTTTCGTCGTAATTCATCGTTAAATTGTAAGCCCTTTATGTTCAACTATAATTTCTCTTCCACGCGCATTGTCTAGTTATGTAAAAACAAACAAAAAAATTCCGCGAAAAATTGAAAAAAAAAACAAGTCTTCTGCGTTTTGTTTGTGGGATTTAATGGAGAATTTTTTGCTTTCCTTTTTTCTTACTTTTAGTGTTTTTTTTTTTGTTCTGAATTTCGCGAACACGGCATGTAAAATTTTTATATGTCTTTAATTTGCATTAATAAGAACGCTATTATTTTCCAGAAAAGTAAAGTCATTTTAATTCGAATTTTAATAACGCGGAAAATAAATTGCAGAGAAGTTATACTCAAATTAAATCGAATTTATAGCCATGCGGTTAATTCAAGTTCAAAAGAGAAAAAAGAAAAAACCAATTTTTCATATACGATTGCCTTGCAAAGCGGAGATCCACTAGCACATGACACGATATACGAAAAAATGTTTTATGTCTTATGTATCCTGCATAGAGGGGTTTGCTTATGACTGGCATTTTGGCAATTTATTGGGAATTTACTTGAATCGATTTGAATGAAAGAATTTGTATAAAATTTAGATCAAAACTTCGGATATCTCTACAATAACTTTACGGTGTATTTTGAATTCAAGAACTGGAATCTAAAGGCAAATTGATCGGGGAAGCTTTCAGTATAACCGATGTCGAAGAAAGTGCAAATTTTTATTACAAAAGCACCGATAACAAGAAATGTTCAATGGTCAATGCCGGCCATGTTGCTATGCCCACTGACCACAGTCTCGAAGCTCGCTTAGAAAATCCCTTAGTTAATACGGATAACAAACCTTATCATTAGACGAGGCCGGTTATGATACCGGCAAATACTATACTTTATTGCCATGTAAAGGCATTCTTTTCTTAGGATATCTTACCCCGGTGCGGTACGAAAATATGGACTAATATGTGGGAAAGTACTTCTTACAAAGCCTACCAGTCATGGGAACGCTAATATGCACTGGGATTCTGATCCAAATTCGGTACTGCTAATTTTTACATCAAATTAATCTCATGGGCTAATTTTCAATGTGAAGCCTTTTCTCCACATACACACATGAAAAAGAAATGAAAAGATCGGGCCATTCGATCCATCCACTCTTTACACTGTTACTCAACGATTTTTCTCGAGAAATTTTGAAAATTTGTAATATTTTTTCATACAACTACTTTTTCCAAAATAAAGTGTTATAAAGTGTTCGGAAGCGGGCCGAAAACGTGGAGTCGTATATCAAATTTTGTTTTAAAACTTACGACTTACGGCTTCAAAACAAATACTTGGACATAGGCATGAAATGAACGAATGGACAGACGGACGGACAGACAAACTTAAATCGATTTAGAAGCGGGTGTAAAGAAAATTGCTTCTATCTCATATCTATCTTACACACATACACACACTTAATATACCCTGAGTATATATCATGAGTGGTGTAGGGTGTAAAACGATTGCGATTGTTATGATTCTTTGTTGCCATAGCATGACATATTTTCATCATCCAGTAATGGATATAAAATTTCAAATTACATTCAACTATATTTGAAAGGTATTGAAGGTTCGACATTAATTTTGTTTTTATCAATAAAATTTAATATCCTATAAAATTTTTTGTATGCATTGACAGCTGTCACTTGCTGTCGCATATCTACGCAGAATGAAAAACAATAAAAATGCTTACTAAACGTTTAAATTTGTTTTTTTTGTTTTTTTGTTTTTATAGATTTGTGTGAAAAAATGAAATAATTGCGGAATAAATTTTTTGAAAGAAACGAAAACGCAAGTGTTTTTATGATACGACAGACTGCCACGCAAATATTTCATCAAACGTCTTACAAAAAGTATAAAAGAACACAAATGAGATAAATAAATAAATAAAAGGATATAAACAAAACATTCGAAACAAGTGTTTAACTCAATCTAAGGCAAATATCAGTTTAATAAGCACGCATGCAGCCGCACGAAGATATTACGCTACGCACTGACATTTCGGTTGCTTTTCAGCACACAAGTATATCGTTTCTTCTGAATTCCCCTTAATTGAGCTCATAATTAATTTTGAATCGATAATAAAAACCACTTTGTTTAACAAAATTTATTTCTTGCGACTTTTTCTAAATTGACGGCAATAAATCAAATTATTCACAAAATGCTCTTCTTCTCGCTCTTATATAGAAGGCTTTTTAAATATCCCCTGGAATATGTGTTCGTACGCACGCATCAAAGCTCGATGGAGAGATGAAGTAGAAAGGATGAAATGATTTTGAGGGAAACAAAGAAAAAAAGTGCACGCAACTGCGACAAACTATGGCTGAAATGAGATTAATGATGTACTCTGATGCGGTATAATAAGTTTGGGGACCCATACACTGGTAGATGTGGGCTATTTAACAAATAACCATCGGTGAAAATGATATCAAATGCAACTGGCGGGAACCCTTTAGACTTCATTTGACTTCTATCCGTTCGAGCGTATGCCGATGAGAAGTTGTCTTCCTTCGTTTTTTTTTTCACTTTAATTTGAATTAAATAATTTCGATGCAAGATCCCCGTTGGAATTTATTTTTTTTCTTCGGCAACATTATCGGTAAGAAGTTGTAGTTCCTTGGAAGCAGTTATTGAAATCAACTCAATTCTAAGCGGGGCCTACCTTTCCTTTTTTTTTCTGTTCACCAATCAGCTAAGGAATGTTTTCTATTCGTGTAACGCGTTGAAGTGAGTAGAGATGAAGGAGACAGGGAGATAGTGGCCAAAACGTAGTGGGTGTGTATTCCTATTCGCTACATGTTACTTTGTTGCTCTGTAATGTAAACGAAGGCATGGGGAAACTGTTTTTGCTGTTCCGATCACGTCATATTCGATGGAATTTATTAAGGTTGCTACGCCAGGGTTTATCTGTTGCCGGCACTAATAGATTTAAATGTGGCTGCTACGATCCTGCAATCGGGAACGCGAAAATCTTTAGAGAAAGGAGAAAAAATCAAGATAAAATTATATCGTTATGAATGGCTGGAGTCCGCCATTTAACTCGCGCCAGCTTATCCAAACGTGCACTTTTTCATGCCCATCACCGAAGGATGAGGGCTGTAATCATTTTGCAAAAACGTTTGCAGCGCCCGAAAAGAGGCTTCAGAGACGCTACAAAGTATTCTTCATCAGTATTCCTGATCCGCATCATATTCTGCATCGATTTAAGCATATCCGTCTGTCTGCCCGTGCATCTGTCCGTCTGTCCGTCTGTCTGCGTAATGTCTATTGTGAGCATCCGCCAAGTTGGAAAAATGAAGCTATGGACTCAAAACTAGAACATTGGGAGTTCTTGCGTACAGGTTAATATTGAAAATGGGCTAAATGAGTCGAAGGACAATCTCACAGCGCCACATTAACTGGGAACACCTCTGTTTTTCAAAAGGAAGAAAAAGTTTTTTCATTGCTCATTACTTATAAACTGCAGCTGATAAATCTACAAAAATTTAAACCCATCTGTCGGCGATGCTACAGTACCTGAACAAAAATGGAAGAAATTGATCAGCCCCACCCAATATCATCTTCACTTTTGTGACCACGGCAGTATGAACAACACACACCAGACAGACGCACAGACGGACAGACATTATCAAGACTATATGTATACACTTTATAGAGTCCCAGAAGCCTCCTTTCGCGCGTTGCAAACATTACGCCTTCCCATCCGGCGGTGTCGTATATACAAACGACAAAAAATTAAATTAAAAGTTTAAAGGCATTCAATTGCCCTTAACATTAAATATAATGTTTTTTTTTATTGCGTAAACCATTAAAGCTTTCCAAGCTTTTACGTACTTGCATATCATTTAATGCAGTTGTTAGTCACTATTGCTGTTATGTTGATGCTGTGATTGTGTCTAGAGTGTGGTAATCAGCTACTAAAAGTTTTCTTAATTACTTGCAGATGATGTTATTATCAATTACTTCGGGGCAAAGAGTTTTTAAAGGATATTTTTTCACTTAATAAACTCAACGACCTTAGAAGAAGTTTTTAGTTATTTTTAGATCCGTCACTAAATGCTGTAGCGAATACTAATTTTAACTTTCGACTTGCAGTGACAGTGCAAGACATTTCTAATTCATTGTTACATTCTTGTCCATCAGATCAGGTCAGTTTTTCCAAGTTCAACTTTTGGTTTCAATTTTCAAAGCCGTAAATATTAAGCCATAAATTTTCAAAAGGATTAAAAAACAAAAAAAAACTTTGGTTACGAGTCTGCATATGAATCGGTGTAAGACTTAAGTTGAAACATTTGGTCATAATAAAATTTTCCTGCTATAGTTTTTTTCGCGTCGCTGGTTAACGGTTAACTTGTATTCCTCCTTCTTGCTCCTTTTCGCCTTCATTCGAAATATATGAAGAGGAACAACCCGTAAGAAAACTATGTTCGACCGCGGTCTGACCAAAAAGAATCAAAAAAAAAAAAACGAAACGATACTCTTTACGTCAGGTAAGCCCTGCCGGGTTATCCGTAAAATGTAAAATGTAGAAATTTTTATCGATTTATTAGCAAAGAGCAAAAAACCCAGAACTGGGAAAGTGTTTACCAAGTACAGAAACATAGACAGATATATGAGCCTCAGGATTTGGTACTGATCAAGAATATAAACCCTTTGTCCGAGAATATTCGAATAATGATAAGGAAAATGATTATGGAACCGCCATAAATGACTTTTTTTAGTTATCTGGGGATACGAAAAAAACTTTAAATACTGAGTTTGTACCCGTTTTCGGGTTAACTTGTAAGGAAAAGCATCGACGGGCTGATAAAAAGTATAAAAATTTATTTACGATGCTTGGATTAATACGTTCGAATATTGGTGACTGAAAAATCACCAGCGGGTCTCCTGATATAGGGAACGATTTCTGTAATCATTATATGTACATATACCTGACAGCCTTACTGTACTAAGTGCACTCTCGCGCATTAAGTCTTTAAGCAATGCTCATAAAAAGCCAATTGCCAACTTGTATGGGAGCA
The DNA here is from genome assembly GCA_000688735.1 of Glossina austeni. Classification (NCBI taxonomy): domain Eukaryota; kingdom Metazoa; phylum Arthropoda; class Insecta; order Diptera; family Glossinidae; genus Glossina; species Glossina austeni. Next base: position 307,863 of record KK502552.1, read on the forward strand.
TCCTCAGCATGATAACAAATAATCAAATCGTTGAGATAAACGATTTACGTTTTCAATGGTGACTTTGCTAATTTAAATTTAGACATACAGAAATCCGTACAATAACCTTTTAAAGAAGAAGAATCAAGTTCGTCAGTATTTACATACCACGGTCCAAATGGATTTTTATGCAGATCACGAATACATTGGGTCGAGTCATAAATAAGTTCCAGTGCCGGTAGGTAGAATCTATTGTTCGTATGTACCCACTAAAAATCACCGAAACAAAGGAATCTTCGTTTTCACTATATAGACGAGGATGCAGTTAGTCTTCTGTGGACTGTTTTACGTGGTGCATCTTACATTCAACTGTTTTTCCTAACCTCTGAATGCAGAGTCAAAAAGTACACATTCGAGGTAGAATGCTTTGGGAATCTAAACAAGACAATAGCGCTAAAGCGTTAGCTGAAATAATAAGTAGCGTATACGGGGAAGGACTGCTAACTGATCGGGCAGTTAGAAATTGGTTTGCAAAATTCCGTCCTGGAGATAAGATCTTAAAACACGTGACGTCCTTCCGACTTTCACGACGAACATTTAAAGGCAATATTAGAGCAAAACCCACGCCAATCAACCAGAGGTGTAGCAAAAAGGTTGAATATCTCACAATCAACTGCAAAAGTAATAAAATTTTGTTATTCAATGAAAACAAAATAAATGTTTGATAAAAAAACAGAAGTCACTTACTTTACAGTGCCATAGAGTGAAAGGCGACACATAGCACTCAAAAAGTTATCTATGGTAGCAGAAGGCAGTAGGAATTCATAATCTATCACACTACGATAATTGAAGAAAAATCTTACTTGAGGAAAAAAAAATCGTTATTCCGTTTTGATCGCAGCAGTGCAGTGGGTGCAGATAAATGACTTTCTAGACCGATTTGCCCTTCAGCTCTGTATTGATATCAAGTGACAACAATTTACTACGATGGGAGAAAAAGATGCTTTAAAAAAACATTTCCAGCATTTAATTCGATATGCTGTGAAAATGGCCGTCAATCAATGCAAATCAATCGATGTGATGGTAATCAAAGAGGAAGAGAGAGATTGTTTAGAAAAAGCAAAGGAAAAGTTGAAAAGTCAAACATTTGGTTTTTCGGGTTATACCGAATCTACGTTGAAAGCATTTGAAAGTTTCTCGGTTTATAGGATTAAAAAAAAAAATGAAATATTTAAATGCATTCGGCTCAGTTTCACCCATTTTAGTAACAACATTAGTAACGGATTTTTTCAATTTGATTTTTCTAATAAGTAGAAGCCTTTACATAGTTTTCTATTCTTTTCAAATATATTGCAAAACTTTTCTTTTATTCCAATTGAAATATCCGAGTAACATGAGTTATGATAATTGATTCAATTCAAGGTTTCCATGGCATGTCTATTATTGTGTGCGCTTAACTTACACTATATGGAAATCGAATGGATTAGAAGTTAAGCTGCAGTAATTGAAAAGGAAAACTTAGCAGCTGAACTAAGTCATCAAGTGTGTAGTTGGAGATGTCGGGTGGGGAGCAACGATAAGCATATTTAAAGAAGAACAGAACTTGCGAAAATTTGCTTAAAATCAGAAGAGTTCTTGTGTACTGATCAGATAAAACGGAGCAACACATTCTCCACTTCCGGGTAAAGTGCGATAGCTCAGTGCATTACGTAAGTCGATGATTTTGCATCGAAACTCCCACCTCTTGATAACATCAGATAACTTAGGAAATGTGCAGCGGATGCTTTCCCTCTCTTCGTCTGATGAATTAGTTTCACAGGTTCACAGAATCGCATCAAACCCTCATTTCCTCCTATCCTTAAATATGTAAAAACAGAAGACCTGGTGTTATCGATTGACTCAAATTTCGAAATTTCAATAAAGAGACTTGGCGTTCACTTCCAGTCTCGAAAACACATTTTCCTTGTTTTCCTTGCTAGATGCCTGAAATGATTATGTTGGCTTAGTTTGTGTTATATAAACGGCTTATCAAGCATACAATGTCATGGCATTATATTGATTGATTGATTGATTGATTAATGATGCATACTTTGATACAATTAGTACGATTCCCTGGAACCGCAAGTCAACCGAAAGAAAAGTTTTAAAATTCTGTCGGCTACGAATGCATTAATTCTGAATATTGATTGAATATTGATGGCGGTTAAATTGGCTTAATGTGAATTGCTGGCCGTTGACGAGCCAGCGTTGTGTGGCCTTTCAAAAACGACAAGCAATCTCTTCTTGATTTAAAGCATTAAGTCATTTAAGAGAGCAGCGGCTTTCAATTCATCATTTATTGTTGCTATTGTTGTTATAAAAAACAAAATAATAATAATAATATTGACAATATTGTACAAGCGGAAGCGATGCCACAATAACGGTAGGCCGGCTGAAGAGTGAAGAATGAAATAATGGGTCTACAATTCAAGTCAATGACGGATGAATGACAAAATGTGTGATTGCCTTTAATTTGAATTCTTATAAGAAATTCTTAATTATATAAGACTTTGCTTTTTTCCCCAAAATTGTACGTTTGCATAGATTGTGCATATGCTTGGCTTAGCACTTGTGCTTGCACTTTACATTTTTTGTCTTTTTGAAAAGACTTTGATTAAAAGCTAAACTTTTTAATTGACGACATTTTTGTTTTTCTTTATAAAACGAATGAGAGAAAATAAAGAAATGCTTGAAGCACATTACACACACACACAATATATATATATATATATATGTATATATGTATGTGTATATATATGTATATATGTATGTATATATATATATATATGTATATATGTATACACATGTTTGTATAAAGCAAAAAAATTCTCATTTAGGAAACTTTCTTCCTCACCCTCAGAGATAACTTTTTAAGTAATCGAGAAACAAATTTACTGCATTACACAGTTCTGTTTAAATCCCATGTTTGCCTGTTCGCATGTTGCATATTGGCTTAAATATGTTCGTAAAAGTCAGGCAGCAAGTTATAGAGTTAGTTAGTTCATCGTATTCTGTGAAACACTGCCGTTTTTCAAGCACTTTTTTCTTCTTTATTTACAATTGCGGTTTCGCACGTTTGCGGTTTCGATCTCAGCGAAAGCAATAAACTTCACAGCTTCCACTAATTCGTACTTATTCGGCATATCAGACCTAGTGCGACGAAGTAAATATGGAATATGAAGCGCAATTTCTTCGATCCATTCTTCCTAAAGAATAGTAAGCCCATCTCCTAGCATCAATACTTAAAGATCGTAATTAGTTGAAGCTCTCTTAAGCGAAACAAGAAACAACTACATAGGGAATAAACATTTCTATTGCAAGTGCCGAGAAGAAAATATTTCATCTGGAAAGAAAGCTTGGGGAATAATAAAATTAGAAATGTAAGAAACAAGAAATATAAAGGTCCGCTCGAGCTATATGAATCGAACTTTATATCCTTTGAACGTGTGGTCGTATGATCATACAGACGTTTCGTAGTTTTGGATCCTGGTAATGTTTGCTCTTTTCATTCTCCAACTTCACCGCCAAATTGTACATCGTGTTTGATTTCATGATTTTCGATCGTCCGTCCAGCCATCTGCGCCAATAATAACGACTGGACTTTCAACAACAACATTATTATCGCAGGTTTAGACAATGGAAGGAAAATGTAAAGTAACTCGATCTTAGAATCTCAAGACCCTTTAACGATTAACAAAATAAAAATAATTGTTCGTAAACAGTTATCGATATGGGTTGACTAATAAAAACGAAAATGAACATAAGCAGACATACACGTATCTGGCCTGAATACAATATTCTTCTTTTCCAATCAGCTATACATAGGTGTGAATATTTTCCTGCCTCTAGATCGGTTGAAGCAATTTCCTTTTCGTGAAAGCTTTAAGAGCAATACCAAGACGCGTTGCCTCATATTAATGTACGGGATTTGTAAAGCACTTGCGTAATTACAAACCTATAATATCGGCTAGTCAATCAAATCTTCTTTACACTGAATTTCAACAGAAGGTATGAAAGGATTTTTGTCACTGACTGGCACTTTACACACTTATCGCATTACGTCATAACCAGATACGTTTGAGAAAATGGTCCCTTGACAAAAAATGAAGAGAACTTGACTGTTGCCCGCATCTTGTCCGTCCAACTGATACTGTTGAGCAATCACTCAGGAAAGGTCCCCCTATACATGTGAGGCGGTGGTGGTCGTAAACAACCGGGGAAAAAAAAAGATATAGAAAGTAACCGCAGCCTAATGGGTGCGAACACAATCGGTAAGTAATACATCTTTACCGACAATACGACATTTGCTCGACTGGTTAGTTTAGTTGTTTCCGAATCGTACGCACAGAACACAGCGTGGCAGACAGAAATCATTGCTTGGCAAATAAAGGCAAAATCGAACAACTGACTACAAAATCACGTTCAACTCTCCAACAACTGAATATATTGACAAGAAACTTTAGATAGATGCCAAAAATAGTACCACCGACCCATCAGAATATCGTTATATTCTACATAATGTCAGTTAACAGAGTAACAGTTTAATAGGCTCAGACCGAAGGATACGACAAAACAGAGAAAGAGAAAAGAAAAATTTCTAAAGTTGAAAAGTCGAAATTGTTAGGTCTACATACCATTGAAAACACAATTTCATAAATGATTTCTGCACATACATGCATGTGCTGGTACAACATTTCAGATAATATTTTAAATATTCACTAATCGAAGCCAATTGTTTGATGAAATAATTCATGCGTGATTTTCGATTTTTATTCATGAACATCACGAATAACACGGCAGAGTTTCCCAAAACAATTACCGTAAATAATATCCATAGCACAGCAAATTGTTCCGTCTGCAAAGAGAAAACAACTTAAAATTAAAATTCAATTGGAACGAATGGATTTTTTCTAAAATCAAAAAACAAATATACAAAAAGTACAGATTTCTATATAATATGCGCAAGTTCTCTTCCGATTATTGCAGGGAAAGCAACACTTTCTGATCACTTAATTGAATAAAACAAAAAGACAAAAAATGTCTTACAAACCATTAAAAGCCTATTTATTCGGGTTATCGTGTATTACGTACGTACTGGAGCCGGTCATCGAAGCGAATATACTGAAGTGTTGACTTGACTTGATTTCGTATTCTAAACTTTCAGAGTCGATTACACCTCCAGCGCTAGACTGTGGTCCAAATGAAGAATACGACGAGTGCCTGCGGCAGGGCCTGCCAACCGGATTGTATCCCAACACAGATTCCTGCGGGAAGAAGTGTATTATAGGCTGTCGATGTAAGCTGGGATTTTTGAGAAATTCGGATTGGCAATGTGTCGCACCAAGCGATTGTAATCCGTAAAATGGATTTCAATTCTCTTCTGAATTCAAATATATTTTCAGGAAAATTTCCTAAAAACTTTGGCGTAAGGAACAAGTGTAAGTTTTTATTATGCTTCTATGCGGCGCGAATGACGTAAAATACTCATTCCCTGTGGTTGACATATTCGACCGATTACACGGATGCGAACATTAGCTACCTTTCATAAATTTGTTGAATATTTTGTACAATTTTAAAGAAACCTTACAACTCTTGTCAATTCCATAGTTAAGAGTTTGGTCAAAAAATGTTCCGAAATATATGAACGGTCTCTTGGCTGCTCGGTAAAAGAATTTCCTCTTGTCTTTCTCTATAACTGTTTAAGTCTCTCCACTTTTCTTTGACTCATCTTCCCTCACCCTTTTCTCCACCACACATCCTTGTTTTCTTCGTGCCTTCTCCCTATCTTTCTCTCTGTTTCTGTCTTTTTATCCCTATTTTCCTCTTCTCTTTTCTTCTCTCTCTCTCCCGGCCTTGATTTAATTAGATGGAAATTTTTGACATTGAAAACAAAGCGATATTTTTTAAATCAAACCTCTTCCTCTTTCCGTCTCAATCTTCTCTCTCCCTGTCTCTCTCTCTCTCTCTCTCTCTCTCTCTCGCTGTCCCATTAAAGTCGTGAGAAATCCGGCATTAAACTTCCTTCACGTTCTTCACTTCGCCTGATACAGTTCTTCATCATCATCCCCATCATGAGACCTTATTTTTATTGGACTAATTTTTACGGGAAAATACAGGAAATTGGACCTTATTGCCACGTAAAAGTGCTCATCTTTAGTGAGAAGGCTTATCTGGGGCCATGATATCCCAATCTTCCCCATTTCTTTGTATATCAAGACATCATTTTTCCCGTTATTTTATTGGCATGTATTTAAAACTCCAAAACTTTTTCACATCATGACTTTTTTCAGCGTTCGACTTTGTATGGGAAACGGTCGCAAACACAATCCCATCCAATACAAATTTTCAACAAAAGTATGGCTTTATATGGGAAGAGAGAAAATAACTAAAGAGTGATCATATCTTTGACAAGAAAATCAATTTTGCTAAATTTTGATCAGGGCCTTCCACGTTTCGGAATCTGTCCCATAAAACGGCTTCCATTACAAGTATACCTTTACATGAATGCAGGGTGTAAGGGTTGATATTTTATTAGGAAAATAAATAAAGACTTCTGATAAACGAAGTGAAGACATAAAGTTTGTCGGCGGTTGGCCTCGACCGATTACAACGTTTTTGTTTTATTTTAATTTAAGTGATTTTAGGTTGTCGACGTTTTTCTTCTTGGCTTAAACTGTACTTATTCTCCGATATCTTCTGGTCTGTAGAAAACAAAAGAAGATGTTCAGTACTTTTGGTCACCCTATCCCCCAGTCCAGAACGAAGATTTCTTTTATATAAAATATACATTCATTTTGCGCGTACGACCGTCCAAGATACTCAATGTGATAAATAAAGTTTTTATGTTTGTTTTGTGCATAAATTATTGTATATGAAGGAGTCCTTGAAAGAGTAAATAAAAAAGGGTCTCATGGGTTACAAATTAATTGCTTTATTAATTCTATTATTCTTTCATTAATTTGCTTGCACAAGCCTTTTCTTCGCTTGCTTCGTTCATTTGTGTGTGTCCACAATTCATCATATAATTGCTTTAAATGGATTCCTAATAACCGTTATTTTGGCTAAAATCATTTTCAAGGTTATTTCTTTAGAGCCCAAGAATAATTAACATAAAAGAATAAGAACATAAAAATTAGACAATTTCTTTATGGCTTATCAAGCTTTTAAGGACATTGTTTGTTCTCCTCTTCATACTAAAGACATTTATTTGCCTACAATTTCTTGGAATAAAGTAAAGGCGATGCTTCATACAAGAATACATAACCATTTCATTTGACTGTAGAAAAAAACTTGATTGGAATATTTGTCGATGAACTTAATCATAACACACACTACACGCACTAAAGATGACGTGGAATTTGTTTGCAAGCAAATGAAATTTCTTTACTCAACCTAAAGAAAGTTATGTTTAGCTCAGCCAATGCTACCGGATTCAAAGGTGATTCTTTATATGGTCCGCAAGGTGTATATTCGACATCCAAAATGCTTGTTGCCTCAAATAGTAGACATCGAAAAGTCCATAGCGTGTGTGGCTTTCAAAGTCCCTGTTCATCTGTCAGCTGCAAGAACAAATTAAGTGAAGAAACCTAAAAGGGAACGGAAACACTAAGGAATTTATTCTGCGATAGCATGCTGGAGGGACAAAAAGCAATTAGAATAGGTAGACAAGAAATTAGGCGCTACTACGATATAAAGCTACGGCAGTGAGAGGATGCAGATCTGCATCCTGCACATAAATGTTACAAGACCTATAAAGAAGATCACAATTATTTTATAGCCAAGATAACGAATAAAAATATAAATGTATATTGCATGATACAAACACACATTTGTGTACGCGTGTGTGTATATTTGAGAAATATCACAGAACGATGCCACTTTCCTTGTACATCACACCAAAAAGAGCCCCACATTTAATCTGATCAAAAACTAACGAGAATTTTCGAATTTGTTGTCCTTTTATTTACATGCTAAGTCTTTTGTATATACTGAGAATGCTGGCAGCAAGGTACAATTGGCAGATAGCTTAAAGCCGTCTTTTATCTAATTTGCAAAGGAACAAAGAGAACTTTGATGTGTTCGCTGATCTTCTAAGAGGAGTTGCATAAAATTGAAAAAGAAAGTAAACGGACAAAAGCACTTCGTAATGAATGATTTTATGCCTTAGCTGCTTGTGGTAAAAATATTTTAGGAAAGCCGACAAGGCATTGTCATCCAGTTCGTCCAACGGCTTTTTAATATAAGAGAAATTAAAAAAATAAAAATTTTTCTTTCACTGTAGACGAATTTTCTCCTAAAAAAATTCGTTGTAGAAATGAATTTTAAGCAAAGTTTCGATATATTTACCAAATCGTTGAGATAAAGCTCTCTGGGCCTTCTATTCTATCCTATTTTCCAAGCATCAAGCTTGAGATTGACTGTTTATATCATAAAATTGAAATTTCAGACCCAGGTTAAGGCGAACACCAAATGGGGATTCCCCAGGGCTTCTAAAGTTGGAAACCTTGTGCCTAAGCCTACGTAATGCTTAAATAAGATTATTTTCAAAAAGATGAAATAAATATTAAAGAGCAACTTTTCGGGAAAATCAAAAATTCTCTTTATTTTTTGATCAAATCAAGTCTATGTTGTTTTACTTTAACCTAAGTACTTGGAACAATAACTTAAGTTAACCTAAGTAATTGGTGCTTTCAAAATGAACATACAACCCTTACAATCTGTCTGTCATACTACTATATATCAGCCCAACATTTTTTGCTGGATTACTCTGCGTTATGTGCCCACCATAATAAGTAAATCTTGTTCACATATCCTATGCATAAAATATTTTATTGGAGGGAGCAGTTGAAAACAACAAAAAATTGTTTCAAGGATTACAAATTAATTACTTCATTAATTTTATTTTATTTTTTTTTTATCAATTTACTTACGAAAAGATGCTTCTTTGCTTCTCTGCACTTCATCTCCTCTACATGCTCGTACAATAGGGCAAAGGATCAATGTAAACACTTACACACGTTTTCTTATTAGTTATTAACTCGGATAAATTCTTTTCAGTTTCACGCTTCAGAGGCTGCGTTAATGTTACCTAAGAAGACGAGATTATATAAATTTTAACAACTTACCTCACGCTTACTAAATTCTCAAAGCAGTTCATTATCCTTCTTATTTTTCCCCTTTTTTTTCCTTTTTTTTTTGTTGCAATATAATAAAAGTGGAAAAGTTATCTTAGGGTTATTATAGAAAAAACAAAAATTTCTATTAATTACGGAAAAGACTTTCAAGCATAATAGGATAAAAATAAATTTAATTAAAAATTGATATTAACACCAGAGCTACCGAGTACGGCTTTTTGGACCCTCTTTAATTTGCCATATTTGCGAAAAAAATGGTTATAAGACAATTGGTAAAATTTCAATTATTTTTGTTTTTTTATCTGCAATCAATATTTTATACCTGATCTAGGTCGCAAGATCCCAATGGCATAAACAAAAGGGATCATTGCAATCTTCTTTCTTTGTCAAATTGTCACAAGTGAAACTGGACATAAGCATTCCCTGATCGGATAGGAGAAAGGAAGGTTAAGAAAGAGTTCCGATCTGCCCACATACGAGCCCACAATAAAGAAAAAACTGAGACTACCTTGAAAAAATACCGAAAAATTTTACATATATATAACTGTAACGATAACTATTGAACGATTGGAAGTCTTTCAAGGCTGTCGTCTGGCTGTGAGTAGCCAACAGAGTTCGAATTCCAAGTGCGGTACAGTTTCTATTCTAGTCGTAGCAACCGGTTACTCGCATAAGCTACATCCCATGAGTGATGGGTTGCATTAAAAAAAAAAAGAAAAAACAGGATGCGATTCTTTTGGAGATTGCGATCGATTCCTTTACATTTTCGATATGAAAAAAAATGAAACCTTGCCCTCTATAGCAAAGCATTTTGCAATTTTTTACTAGAAACGCACACCTTGTGCCACGAATTCAATATTTGCTCCACCCGAACGGCGGAACGTTACCTCACTCATAGAACGTAACAAGGCCTTTAATATGGAAGCATAGAGCATTTTGTAGTTTATTGAAGCACTTTTTGGAAGCGAAAAAAATACCTGTCTGTCCAATGTCCAATTATTTTGCGCAATATTGTGCAACTTGGAGCTTTGGTGTTGCGATGTTGTACATTAAACCTGTGCAGAAAACTTGAGGTAAGGCTCAGTTTTGTGAAAATTCTCCGCGGATATCAAAGGAATGGCAAACCTACACCAAAAACGTTTTAATCAAAACGGATGTGGATGTGCTGGTTTCAAAGAGGTTAAGAGTACCAATGACCTTCTAAGCAGTTATTTCGATACTTTAATCAAATTGAAAAGGAATAAATGTTTCTGTCGATCCATTTTCGTTTACGGTGATCTGCTCAATTCCTCCGATTCTTGAAACCCATTATGAACGGCTGAAAGCCAGAATCCTATAAATTTCAATCTTGCGAGAAGAGCAACCAACCAACCACCAAGCACAGTCTAACAGCATAAAGTGATGTAAGTAATAATAACAGAAAGAAAAGAAAAAAAAAGAAAAGAAATTCACGTCTACTAACTACACTGACACATGCAATTTTTCAATGCGTTTCCATATATTCGACTTAAAGAGTGCAATAAGAAAGAAAATAGAATTGATCTGAAATTCGCCGCATAGATATTTGTTGCATATTAAACAGTTGGTCTTTCTCAATTTGTCATAGTCTTGCACAACTACACAACAAGTATTGTTAAAGCAATAGTGTCGGGGACCCAAGCTACGACAGACAACACATATAAAACTGTAAAGTACGTTGTATTTGAAATAAGTTTTGTTTTCTGCTTTTCTTTTCTAGTCTTTTCTTGTCTTTTCTTTTTTTTTTTGAGGGGTTTCTCTTCATTTTTTCATTCAATCTGCCCCAAAATGTTTTGTGTATTTCTTATGCAGTGTACATCATTGAGTTGAATTTTGGCGTGACAACGGCAACCGACCAGTAGAAATTTGTTATTGTTGTGTGTATTAATGCGTTGAATAAAATGTGATTATTGGACAAATGCCAAATTGATATCCAAAAACATTTTGAATTAAACGTTGCGGACACAGAGCCAATAATCGAATTGACCTCTATTATGACTTTACCGATAGAGGAATGCTTTCGCTATCCAAACAAAGCAGTTCTAAACATTTTTCCTTCACTTCCTTTATTGGGAGTTTTCTTTTCTCTCTCTCTCTATCTCTCTCTATCTCACTCGCTCTGTATATCTCTTTTCTTTTCCATTCTTTAAAATTACTTGCAGCTTAAAAAATCATTGCGAAATTTATTGAATAGTTTTATTATTATTCTTGCTTTTGTTTTCACTCCTTCAGATAAGAATTGCTTATGTGGTTAATGTTCCGTAGATATCACACAAAAGTGAAATGAGGTTTTCTTCTTTTTTTTCCTATCAATTCCCAGTAATTCCCGCAAATTTCTAAACTTTTATGAAAATGAACGGAAATTTATATTTTTTTAAAAGCTTTTCCTATAATAAACAGAATTTTCCAACAAAAAAAAAAAAGGTAACTAAAGCCAAAGGCTACGAGTTTATTAGGAAGGAACATGAAAAATTTACAAAAATATTTCTCTTGTAAATCCTGCATTATGAGCCAGATAACTGCTACTTATGCTATATTTTCCTATAACTGTAAGTTTCAAAGGAATTTATATATCAAACCAATGTAAGGATCAACATTTTTCCCACCGGAATGACCGCAAATGGCTTGAGTATGCCTCAGGGGTCTGTGGTGGACGTTCTGGCCTTGAAGTGAAAATGTTTTCGTCATAACAATGAAAATGTCGGACGCTTCGTACGTTCTTTTCCGACTTTGTTACAATGAGCTCCGCTTGCTTTACTAATTGCTTATCTATTGTACGGGCACCGTCTGCATAAAGCTGCGCCTATTATCTTTCTTACAAATCTATCGAAAGCTATGCCATAAGAGTGATCATGAAAAATACAGTATTTTTTTCTACATAACCTATTTCCACCTTGAGCAGTCACACGTCTCCCTCAATTAGGTTAATGTGACCCTTTTCTGCCGGACTATTGCCCGGTAAAGCTGTACGGGTTCATCTGGTTGCAATTCCAGTGATGCACGATATTATTCGTACGATGCTTGCATCCGACAAGGAAAGGAAGCGCAATGTCCTTCTCCTCTAGACCTCTCTTCGAGCTTAATTGACGCTAAGAGTCACGTTAGCTGACTTGCTTCACTTTGATCCTTGTTTCATACAAATGTATAATCGTCAGCACCAATCCTACGTATTACGAGAAGTTAACTACACGCACAATTAACTTAATCCAAGGGTGGAATCAAAGCGACTTGAGGCTTTGGTGCTCACAAAGCTAACTCAGCAACTTTAACGAAATTTTTGGATTTTCTTTGTATTCCAAAAGTCGGCGTTGCCAGACAATTATGTTCTTATTTGGCTTAAGTTTATTGTTACCACTTATTTAGACCAAGCAAATAAACTCTAGGACTAAAAGAAACAATAGTATGAACACTAGGGATTAAAATTATTCGCTCTTTTTTTTTTAAAAGGTGGATCGCTTTAACAAAATCGATTATTTTATTGCTAGGAAGTCCATAAGGTTATACGCTTCAAAAACGGGACTTCAAATATTGAAAGGTTTCGGCATTCACAAAGTGTCCACAACTGCAAATTAGAGGAATACATTTTTAAACGATCCATTCACAGGCGTGATGACGAAAACGGATTCTTGCAATTTTTCCGATCTTGACAATCGCAACGTTGATTGATCATAGAGGTACAACGAGACGAATGGGATTATCATGATTATATTTAAAAAAGAGCGTATATTGATTAAACTATCCGGTCGACCAGTTTAGCTTATATATCTGACCTTCAAGCGAAACTCGCTGGTTAGTTAAGTCTCAATCCAATGAATTTCATTAAGTAAAAATTCTCGCAAACCGCATCACTTCCATAGCACTTACTGTCTCTTCTTATAGCTAATTCTCTGTGCACATATCTTGCAGCTCATAAAGTTTATCAACTCTGCGTTCGCAAGGCTACTAACTAACACTTTACACCAGCGTTGTAACTCACTTATTTTCAAGAAGACCAACTTATACCGCTATTAAATGCAGAGGTTGAGAAGAGTTTGTAGTCCTCTCGATTCGAGACCTTAGCGATCTGAAAATAATACAATGAAATACTTATAAAGTAAGAACAGGATATTTATCTCAACCTAGATCTCGTAACCTAAGGAAGCCGTTTGAGCATAGTATTGGCATTTTGCACTTCCACCAAAACTTTAATCGAAACCTGCTGTCGTCTACGAATTGTTTCTTTTTTCATTGTAGGGCTTGCTTTCTTTTTCAGATATCGAATGTTCTTAATATTTACTTTTCGTCGACGGTAATCATTTTGATGATTGCCTCATTCATTTTTAGGAGTGGCAGATGTACTCGCTTGCATCTTCATCGAAGCTTTTTCACTCTGCTGACTACTGTTCCCTCCTTTTTTGAGGTGGACTTGAAGCCACATTCAAAACTAACACAACAGGTAGGATCACAAGTACTGCCACAAACGAATGGACAAACACACTTAACTAAGTCGTTGTAGTCGTAGTGATGTGCAAAATAATTGCGGTGAACTAAACTTTCCCGAATATTGTAAGTTATTTACATAAAACAATGGGTTCTAGTAAACTTTTCATCATTCTGCGCGTATGCTTGTCTACACACACTTGCATTTATAATATATGTGTGTTGTATAAAATTCTTTTAATAATTTATTATTATTATATATATATATATATATATATAATGTATGCATTATAATAAGATATCATAAATTACTCTATTATTTTACACTTTTTCATGCAATTTTTTCCAAGAAAAAATCACAAAATATTTACGAAAATTTCCTTTGAAAAATATTTTATGAGATTCCGTACATTTTGGCAAACTACACATGGATGGTTTACCACATCGATATACACGAACTGCACTAAATTTTCGAAAATGCATTGAGATAATAAAATTTTGAAATAATAAACAAAAATATAATGAGTCCGTCTCTATCTATAAGTTATCAAGTGTACGCAATAATTTGGTCATCTTTTCAAAGCAAAGCGTCACTAGTATTACAGTGTAATACATTGGCTTCTCTATGCGTATAAGCTGTTCCGCTGGAAATGAAAACATTATAATGCATGCGAGCTTTGAATAGCCAGAACTCGGAGGTTGATGGGTGATAATAAAAATAAAAAAATAAATACTGCCAGATAAATAAAGTCGAATGCAATGGTCGCTTTAAAAACTCTAAGCCCTTAATTGACATCACAACGAAATCCACGATGACATTAAAGTCTATTCCAAATGAGAGCACCACAACTCGCAGCCTAGACCTTGCAGCCGTTTCGACAACAGTCGTCTGCTGTGTATTGCGAGCTATTCTAATCCAACTAGATCGCGTTGGTAACCACATTTAATGGAAGTGCCACGGAAAATGGCTGCAATAGAAGAAAATACATGATAACGAGAATTTCCTAGCATGACGACTAGTTTGTCGAGGAAACATTACAAAAATTAAACTGAAATGTGCTGTAACTCTTATTGTACTCACTAACCATTGTTTCTGGCTAACCCCTATTTTAATCGATAAATTGTGCTCTCTTTGCGAAGCTTTCGTATTGTTATGATGCTGTTCCAAAAATAGGTAGATAGCCTCAAGAGAGCGGCTGGTCAGAAGACTTGATAGTGTAGCGATTCATAAATACTTCGCGTGAAATAATTTATACCACTTTTTTTAAATAAATTCGTAAATATAAGATAAAATAAGTTGGCAGGAAAGGCCGCAGATATTCATCTATCAGCTTCGGACAACTTATTGCGGAACCACTGCATTTTCAAAAACAAAATTCTCTTAAAATGGACGCCATTTTTGCGGGAAAGTATTAGCAACACAACAGTTTTCAGTATTAGTGTAAATGAAGCATTAGACTAGAGAACGATGCGTTTTCTTTATTGAATAATATTTCGAAATTAATGAAGATTGGCTGCTATATCTCGCTTCCTTAACGTCATAATTAGGGGCATTTGAGGCGCATTTGAGCTTCAGAGAATCCATATGTGATTGTCGAAAAATAAATGCATCCACCAGAGGCCACTGCTTGGTGCGGATTTTGAACTGAAGGCATCATTGGACAATGCATGCTTCGAAAATGAGGCTGGTCAAGCAAAAAGTGCTGCTGGTCGTTGATGCCCCAGTTATTTCTAACTAAATTGAGTGATATTAATATTAACAACGTCTGGTTTCACCCTGACAGTGCCACATGCCACACATCCCACGATACAATTCAATTAGTGCATGAGACACTCCCCGGGCGTGTGCTCTCTTCTTTCGTTGATTTGTGTTGGTCCCTAGATCGTGTGGGTTAATAGCACTGGATTTCTTTTTATAGGATTATTTGAAATCAAAGACCTATGCCAACGAGTTCGCAGCCACATTATGATTCAATAAAAAAATTACATTCCAGATAAAAGACCGTTGGTTGTAAAATTATGAAAAAACCCGCCGCTGGTAGTTTTCAGTATGGAAAAAGCATAGATTTGCTCCATAAAGAAGTTATTGCTCTCTCCAGCATACTCGTCCAGCGTCTGTGTACGCTAAGGCTTCTGATGCAATACCAAATTGATCTCAGCACTAAACAAAAGATGCGATTACTTCGCATCGAAATTCGTTAGTTTCTTAACGAACCAAATGTTCAATTTTTTTATATCTAAACCGTTATATTATTCGCATAGGAAGAGACAAACTTTAGTAATATTTTTATTCTCTACTCAGCGCTCAAACGCAGACAGCAGACATGCCGTAGTTGCAGCACCCTAACGTAGGCATCGCATATGCCCTAAAGTATGCATCACATTAAGTCCTCTCATGTGTGATAAAATAATTGTTCATGTCAGTCCTCTTTTATTCCTGTTCGTCATCATATGCAATTTTAAAGAAGACGCAATCCGCTTAAAGAGAGAGTTTAACTATCGACCAAAAACGAAATTCCAACATTTTGAATATCACACAACATTAGTGAACTGAATATATGAACTGAAACATCGACATTTAACAAAAAACTTACACATTTTTTTTTTATGTTTGTTCGAAGCCAAAATTTGTCGGCAGCACATGAAATATCGTAACTTTAAACTAAACAATCGGACGTCGTTTTATCAAACAATTATCATTTTTTCTGTCCATTTGTCTCACACTCTCCTCCTTTAATATATAAGACCGGATATATATGTCAGAAGAGACAGCAAATTAAATGAAGCTTGGAAAGTTGGCATCATTCCCTCCAAGCCAGCTGCAAATATAGATTTTGTTCGCATATTTAACATTAAATGAAAATATTTACCTCAAATATTGAAAATATTTTTAGGGCAAATTTCCGAAATGAAAACTAAAATGTAATACAAATGAATATTCATGCAGATTATTTGTTACATCATCACATGACTACGGATCAGATTGGATATGCTATTGGATATTGTTGTTGCTTATGTTATGTGATCTAAATGAATATCTAATAAATTTAAGATGTAAAAATAACAAGTAAAAGAATTATATTCGATCGTAACGAATCTTTTGCACCCATCACGATTATCTTAAAAAACGCAGAAAAGGTAAAAGAACTCAATTTTCATGCTCTGCAATGTGGAGTGGGCGAGGCTGATTTTTTTGCTCTCAAAATAAGAGTTTTTGTCGCATAGGCGCATGCGCGTTGCAGACGCGTCTTTGGAAAAGTTTAAATCCCTTCCAAATTGTTTCCAAATTTGTAAGCGATATCTTCGTTCTCGCTAACAGGAGGATGTTTATCACAAAACCTATGCATTCGCGCAGGCAGACAGATGGACAAACGAACAGACGCACATGCTTAGGTGCATTCCACATTCGAAACTGATCAAGAATGTGTACACATTATGGGATTTTTGAAGCTTTTTTCTGGACCTTATAAAGGTATTGAAAAAAAATTTAATTTTGATACCCTATGATATTCGGTAGGCGTGGTCCATTTTTATACAAGTACTACAGCACCGCCCACAGAATATGCGTTCAATTTTTTGTACATTTATCTGCTATAGTTTATGAGTAATGATCAAAAACCCATGCCTTACGCTTCTTGAAAAACAAAGGCGTACTCAGTTTACGTGATACTATGGGAGTGTCCTTCGACCGATTTCACCCATTTTCGATACGAGCCAGCGTGCAAACACTTCCAACGTTTCTACCAAATTTAAACGCGATAGCTTCATTTTTGTGGCCAGGAGAACGTTTAAACGGACGGACAGAAACCCATGCGGACAGACGGACATGTTTAAGTCGATTTAAAAGTTGATGCTGCTCAAGAATATATATACTTTATGGGATTTCTGATGCTGCCTTCTGGGCGTTGCAAACGTTTTGACAAAATGAACATACCCCTCGTCCTTTGGTGGTGGATATAAAAATGACCATGTCTGTACGTCTGTACGACGTATATCATGTACATTCATGAAGATGCGTGTGTGTACGTATACATCCATACGTTTGTATGGATTGCGTTTTGCTATGCTTGTCATTTCATCTTTTTTAAGGTGCTTTGAAAATGATATGAGTGTCGGACACTTTCGGCATTAACGCAATAGAATAATATTTGATATTTAATGCTCATCGCCTTTCGTCGCAATGCAGGCCTTTCAAATTTGCTAAACATTTAGGCTAATAGCTAAACCCATCACACATAGAAAGCATAATAAATATCTTGAATTTCAAAGGATTTTATTTAGAAAAGCAATTTAAAGTTCAAAAATATTTTTCACACAAATTTTGCTTTGTATTTGTATTGTGCTCATGGTATAAGTGCACGTATTTATGCATTTGCCGTCTATTAGGAATTATGTGTTTGATTTATCTTCACAATGGTCAAGTTAAAAACTTTGAAGAGATTAAAAATTACATGCTTTCCAAAGAGAATGTGAATTAAAAGTCAATAAAGGTTTCCCATGGTCATGTGCATTGAGCCTATAATCGGTAAAGTTATATGTAACTAAGTACATGATATAAGAGATCAAATGTGAGAATCAATATAATACAGTGAAAGACATGAATACTCGAACTTGATTCATCCCGAATGTAAAGAAAATGTTGGACAAGCATTCTTAAAAACGATATATGGACCTTCGATAGTTAGTAGCTTAACAATTTCGAATTCTAAACATCTTAAGTAGTTGATAGTGTGCGCTCACTCACAGCTCTTCGCCACTTTTGTATATTTTATTATTTACGAACGAATATGACAAACAAATCTTATATTTACATGATTAATTCTACCGAACGAAATTCCGATATCAACTACAGGTGAAAGAGCGGCGGAGGTTATTATCCATTATACATTCAGAGTTTACGTACGTACAAACTGATTATGTCTCATATACGAAGTACTACACCATGATGACCATAAGATGATTTCTTAAGAAATATTGCGCGTAACTAAATGTTGGTTGAACAGAAAAATATAAGATGGACAGACGGACAGCGGGACGGACAAGCTTAAATCGATTCAGAAAGTGATTCCTAATCGGTCAATGTAATACCCCGTGGATGTGGTGGAGGTTATTACCTGCTATACACTCAGGGATTACGCACACACATACGAGGTACTACCCAATGTAGTAAAACTAAATGTAGTTTGAACATAAAAATATAAGATAAGAAAATGAAGAGACAGACGGGCGGACGGACAAGCTTAGATCGATTCAGAAAATGGGTCTATCCCAAGTCCTTCTGCATATTGTATACGCCCTCATCGTAGGTGGCCTTTATATCGTAGGTGGCATATAACAAATGGAAATTGAAAAAATCGTGCAAAACAAGCAATTCTTCAATTCTTTCTGGAGACTGTAAGCTCTTTCAATCTGCAGCTTAAACGATCCCATTGAGGAAAAATTCTCAAATTTTTGTGTTTTTTCACCCATTATTATGTGTTAATAAATCTTAAAAGTTATTTTTTAATAAACGCAATGGGATTAACGTTAGCATCCGTAAGAGCGGCAGTAATTAATTTTGACAGACGCACACTTGATATTTTTCTTCTTTTTTTCCCTCTCAACTTTATGATATTTTCTTTACATATAAGTGGGCTTTTAATAAAAATTAACACAAATTACTGTCGCCAGAAAAATTTATATTGCGTCTCATAATTTCTTTTGTTCATTTTATTGCATTAACTTATCTGGAGGATATAAGCGAAAATCGCATTAATGTACATTTTCGTATTGCAAAGATGTTTTATAACAGAATTTTTTAAGTTGTGAAAAATCGAAACACACTAAAAATGGTCCAATTGGATGCAGCTGGTCGTTTAATACCCTACGCCTATCTGAAATGTTGATGAAGATACGAAAAATAGTTTATAGTAAGTCAAGGTAGCTGTTGCAAACATTTAGGTTAGAGCGGATATCTATCACGCGTAATGCTGTAATTGAATCATGCTATGCAATCTTTTCCCCCCTCGCTTGCACCCGCATGCACTTAATATAAAATTCAATCAGTACACACAGCCACAGTTAAATCAACAGCATAAGCGAAGGAGATGAGGAGGAGGAGACTTATTTAAAATTAGGTAAGAAAATGACACCAGACAGAATATCGACCTTTTGGATTTTCACAAATTATGAGTTTGAAGAACAAACACACAGGCATATAAGAATACTTACGCTTGTCATAGTTTTTGAGTTCTTCGATGTAAACGTAGCGCCAGTTAGGACAGTGGCCCCTATGTATAACCAAAAGTAGCTAAAATTAGAAAACTCATTTACCTACGAATATTTCACCTAACGGGGTCGGGCCTGATAGCTGCACTTATGTAAGTGCAGAATAAGTACTTAAGAGTTTTTCATTTTATCAGCAAACAGTCAAGTATTTTATTCAAAACATTGTTTATCTCTCTTATACATTCTTCCCACGCCTCTTGCCGACTATGAACTCAGTGTTTAAAGACTACCCGCGGAAAGATCCATACTTTGGCTGTCGTCATAATAATCGCAGCCGTACTTCAACAAAGTTGGGCTACCGCATAGCTCAGCCGGAATACTCGGCTTGAATTCCGCCTGCTGTAGATCATCCTCCAGTTACAATTAATGTGTTCTCGTGCAACTCCCAGGCTTGACATATGTCTAGTTAGGATATCTACCTTTAGCTCCTTGAACAGTACTTTCTCACTTAAGTTCAAAAGCGAGAGACTAAGTAACACGACAGCGGATGTGCAGAGATAACAAACTAAAGAGTTATGTTCGCTTTAGGACGAATCTTTGAAGACCACCGTTCAAAAATGATGTATTTTCTCGCTAAATCGATTGTGTTCAGCATCGTACCGTACATATCGCATAAATTTCAAGTTAAATCTTTTGTTTTACAATTTGGTAGCACTTGTTGGGGGTAATTGTGCACCCTACGGCTGCGTTGCTGGTGCTCAATGCTTTCTATATCCCAATGCAATGCAATGCACACTAAGGCACATATACAAGCTAGGCCTTAATTCTATCGGACAATTAGAGGCGGATTCGTAGGCCGATTTAATTGATTTTTGAAGTTCCCCTCGGAAGAACTGCTGTTCTCTTAATTAAATTTTCAAAATCAAGCACACATCTAAACAGAGAAACAAATATCGCNCGTTCAAAAATGATGTATTTTCTCGCTAAATCGATTGTGTTCAGCATCGTACCGTACATATCGCATAAATTTCAAGTTAAATCTTTTGTTTTACAATTTGGTAGCACTTGTTGGGGGTAATTGTGCACCCTACGGCTGCGTTGCTGGTGCTCAATGCTTTCTATATCCCAATGCAATGCAATGCACACTAAGGCACATATACAAGCTAGGCCTTAATTCTATCGGACAATTAGAGGCGGATTCGTAGGCCGATTTAATTGATTTTTGAAGTTCCCCTCGGAAGAACTGCTGTTCTCTTAATTAAATTTTCAAAATCAAGCACACATCTAAACAGAGAAACAAATATCGCCTCTGCTATTCACGTCGATCAGGCTTGTACATGGGCATACGCAGGAATGCCCATTTGCCGCAATCATCTTAAAAAGCTAGTGATATAAAAAAATCATATAAAATGTTGTTGGCTTCACTTACCTTCTGGAAAAAAGAAAAAAAGCAAATCTGTGCCTTCTTTGTGCGTTCGCTTTCATTTTATATAAAAATATAAATCAAAAACAAATCATGCGAACGCCGACTTCGTCATGTGTGGTGCTGTCAATCGTTCGCTTGCTACCGCTTGACTGAATTCTTGCGAGGTGTCGGTGTGTATGTGAGAGAGATATAATTGAGTGTTTATCTGATTGACGGATACAACGATTTATCGCTTGTTTCGCTTATTAATTTATTAAGCGCCAAAACTGTCACTTAATTATAACTCAATTAAACGTGTTTACCTTTGTCTCCATAAACAAGACGTCGTTGATTGATGTGAATTTACAAAAAAAATAAAAAAAAAAAAAGCTGAACATTTTAGTAAACATTTTAAAGTAAATGTTTTTATTAAGTTTTAGTTTTAGCAGGAGTGAGCGCGAATGTGCTCAAATATTTACAAAAACAATGTTCATCAAAATGAACCGATAAAATATTTTACGCTTGCTTTGATTTCCTTTAAAAATTGTTTAGTAACACTTTTTTGCGTTCCGTCAGAGCAATCTTGGGATTAAGCAAGAAAAGCACGATGACGACTGTTCAACGACACAACGAAGCATTCCATCTAATAATTGTTGAAAAAGTAGTGGTGGTAATGGACGCAACTAAGTGACTCATGCCAGTAAATCAGTCTGCTCCAGCTACTTATCATTTGGAATTCTATCAACTTGTTCTCTTCTTTTCCTTTAGCGTGTTGATTAAAACGAATGTGTCTGTCTGCACTGGATGGACACATCATTGCAACGATATACGCTAGTTATGCGGCAGTATAAGGCATGCCAAGTGCGCAAGAATGAAAAGCGAACTTGAGAAACGGATGAGTAACACCATACGTAGAGGACATACCTGCCTGGTTTTGTTTTGTTTTTTTTTTTTTTTTTCATTAACTTGTTTTACTAACACGTATCGCAAAGCAAACAAATTGTTCCTAATAACGAGGATGGCGAGTTTAGTGCCAAAAAGGCAGCATTCGGCAATGGGATGTTTTTTCTTTTCAAATGAAATGAAATGACGTCGTTTCTGCATCGAACCATTACTCGGGATGAAAATTGAGTTTTGTTTTGTTTTTTTGAGTGTTGCAAACGCAAAGAAGAAGAAAGAAGAATAGATACAGGCATCCCCTCCACATCTATCGTAAGACCGGATCGCGACGGCAATCTGCACGATACTGTGTGTTACGTGAGACCAGAGGGGTATAGCTTGTTAGAATCTTGTTAAAAACGGTCAAACGCTGTAAACAACAATTAATTGTCCGCACAGAATATCACGAAAAGCAACTCAACGTAAATTTCTACATTCATCCATTGGTGTGCGACACTTTGGCAGCAATCAATTGCAGTTTGCTAACCGAAGCGGTATACTGCCGATTACCACCATGGGCCACGCGCTTCTTGAGCCGCACGTTACAAAAATTGCGGCCAAATGGTAAGATTGGTGAAGGCGTGACGTTAGTAGCCGAGTAATGGAAAATCGCGACTGAGTCAATGTTCTCGGCTTCAAGTTTTCGTGCGGTAAAGTTTACTTTCCTCGTAGCTATAGCTTAGTCGGTAAGGACGTAGCCACAGACCACATACCTTTACGCTGCGATCATCCCCGTATCCCTTTCTTTTCCGTTACTTGCTTGCGAGCATTATCGCTTACAAAGAAATGCACATCCCTTGAGTGCCTCCAATTATAGAGGGCATGCATTTAATTCGGCCTTTCTTAGCAGGAGTTGTTTTACTCAAAAGTTCGTTCGTTGCTAGCCCATCGCAAACTTTATTTACACACAATTTATTTTCATTTATATCATTTCTGTGTTTATTTATATAAATAATAAATTGATTTGCTTGGAAAACTTGGTTGCATGCCTGCAAAGGATTACAGACAAAGGAGAATGGAAAGAGAGACTAGAGTTTATGTATCTTCAGCGTAAAAATGAGAACGCGAGGTACGGTAAGAAAGATCTCTAGAGGAAGGCAGTTCCAAAACGGGCCATGGGACGATGCAAGTTAGGGTAGTTGAGATAGTGTGTCGTGCCCACGTCATGAAAACATAAAATCCTATGCAGCGAGTGATTTCGATCATCGTTCCTTTAATGCGAAGCAAATATCATTTCGATATTTTGTTTATAAAGAGAAATAAGAAAAAAACTAGTAGTCTGTGCCACGGATAGCTTCTCGGCAAAATATTAAAAGTCATTAAACTTATGAAATTTCCTCCACCAACACGCAGCAGCTGAGTAGTTGTTGTTACTTAATATTTGCTTCAACACTACGCGTTACCTAATATTGCGTTATATTCAAAGTTAAATATTGTTTTCAATGTTTATGTTTTTCTAAAATATATTTTCCTTGACATGTTTTAATTAAGAGTTGTGTGTTTTCTCACATAATTTAATTAGAAGTAATTTATTACACCAAGAGAACTCAAACACTTATCTTAACCGGTAGATTAAATTGTTTAACGCATGTTAGTTGGCTTGTCTCTCTCTCTTTCTTTTTTTTTTTTGCCCATGCGTCTGCTCCAGTCCAGGTGCTGTAAGCCAGCAAAAAGTTTAAACGTTTTCACAAAATTATAATTAATTACATGTTCGTAGGTGTTGGAATTGAATTTCATGGAAAGGAACGAGCACTTAAATCAAGTGTAATGCAACCAACATTTCTCGACCAAGTTCATCCAAAAAAAAGGGAACCTAACAGACTTTGCAAATTTAATTTATTCGTAAGGGTAAAAATTTATTCGTAACGGAAAAAAGAAGGAATACGTGTACGGCATAGAGTTTTCGTTGCCAAGCTCCTGTCTATGTAGAAAACACGTAAGGGCTCAAATATTCAGTCCCTATTACCTCAACTAGAAATTCCAAAACTTTTTCGTTCCGAGCATTTTGAGATCTTGGTTGATAAATATTCCCGTGCGATGCCATCAACTGACAGGATTTGAATATTTTACTGCTTCCCAAAAGGGTATCCACAGCTTAGCGAGCGAAGTTCTTTTCATATTTCCGATCTCTTATTGACTCTTACTTTTTACGCAACTGAAAATTTTCCGAACTATATTTGACTGAAGCCCGGCTAGGGAATTTTCTCAAAAGGGGAGAGGAGAAGGAAAACGCAGCTATTCCAAGTAAACATGGAAGAAGACACAAATTTGTCGCAAAGAAATTTCTTCCCCACTTTAAGTCAAGTCCAATGGCCACACTTGTTGTATTTGGAATAAATTATTGTTGTGATTGTTGCAATTTATACAACAATTGTGAATTTTGATTCACTTGTTCCCAGCCACACAAGGAAAGGGAGAAAGTATCAGATCTAGAGATATGCCAACACTATTGTCTATTCGACAATTTGTAGACAAAACCATAGCCCTCTAAGTCCGGCTAAGGCTGATATACAATTGCAGAGCGTATTTGTGGACCCTAATAGACTGCAGAACAATTCTCTTCTTTCTTTGAGAAGACATGTCGTTTTTCCATGTCGATTACACCATTTCATAAACCGAAGGTTTCTCTAAGGATTTAAGATTTATCTCGCGTTGCCTGCGTCAATAGTTAATGTAGGACACGTCGCATAACCCGTTATGGGGAACACAGAATTTGTCCAAACAACGCACAAGTTATCTTTTGCCGAAAGCCCTTCAAAGACCTTGAGAACTATTGTAAAAATGCAGGTGGAGTACTTTCAATATATTGCGCGTGACAATGAAAAAACCGTAACATGTCATTAACAATTACTCCTTATTGTTGGTCAAGACATCTTCCTTTACCATTTATACGCTTTTTCGCACGTTTCAACCGTTCATTTTTTCCATACATTTTTTCCATTTCGCTTGGGACATCTTCAAAACGTGGTTTTTGCACGCATCAGCGGCTCCTCTTACCGATGAAAATCGTCGCCCATCCAAATTACGCTTAGACTCATCCTACGTCACTTGTGGTAATCCATCCTTTGCATCCTTTGATCACCGCCATTAGATTTCTTAAGTATTTGTTTGCACCAATCGATCCGAGCGTCTTTCTGCGATTTTGCCATCCACGGAGAAAAGGCTCTACACATGCTGGTGGAACTATTGCTTAAATCTGTCTCAATCTCACAGTAGTGCACATGTGGCTCTTGCATTGCCAGTGTGTTTACGAGATCAGTGCTTTGTGGCACAACAGATTATTTAGGAAGACCTTCGCATATTTCGTCGCTAAGCGAACAGCGGTCGCGATAATACTCGTTATACAAGCGTTTCACACGGATAAAGAAAGAATCTAAGAGTGGATGTGTCTTGATAATGCGCGATGAAGTTCCTAATAACTCGTTGCATGAAAAATATCGTGAGTTAACTCCATTTTTCATAATATTCAAGTCGCTTTACACACAACCGAAACTGTGCTGAAAAGAGAAAAGGTTCTGAAGATAGTTATCACCAAAAATGGTGAGTTTTATAGAGAGAGCTTCAGATGGCACCTAATAACACTTTGCGCTGCCAAAGGGCGACCGACATATAGTTTAAAGGCTTACCAGACACTCTTTCGAATGATATGCACAAAGGTGAACCAGGTTTAGCAAGCTAATGTAGCCCGCAGCTCCTAACGCATTGCATTTTCTTCATCGAAATCGGAGAAGTGCCAGATGATAGAGCGATTTGCTGCAATGTGGGCACAAAGTCTTTTACAAATGTGAAGATTTCGGTAACTATTCTTCTACTCCTTTCAATAGGAGTTTCGGCAGAATGCTGCCGTGTGTAAACTAATGAGTTGGCAATGTAGATAGCAAGACGCCAGACCGTATATATGCCACTTGCTCCTTTACACGAAGCTAAGGTGAAGCCATACTGATGGACCGAAAACGGCCTTGCAGTAGGAACACAGCTGCATCAAACTCGGGGCCACTTAGCTCGCAAAATTTTACTCCCCTGTCTAATTACGCCTAAAACACATTCCCATGACGTACGTATCTTGTCGCTAAACAATGCTAGACGAGCGCGTATTCGATGAGATTAGCGCATGCGTTCGTTATCGTCGCTAAGTATGATTGCTTTGATTGATTGCATAGTTTAAGGATCAATCAAAATTGAATTATAAGAACTTTACGGAAGAGAATTACGATATCCAAATACCGTACGAACTGTGCATTTCTTATCGTATAATCGTTGTAAGTTACAATAAATAAAGTTTGCGAAGGTATCAAAAATTTAAATAAATTGCATTAAAATGCTTAAGTAAGTGCTTTAAACTATTAAATGTTTCAATAACTTTTGCATTTAAATTTACTTGAAATGTCACAACGAGTTCGGTTAACTTCACTGACTTCACGACATATATATTGTATATACTTCTCCCTTATAATGTTTCGTTCTATAGCATGCATACGCATACGCATACGCATACGCATACACTTGTACGCATTAGAGTTGTTTTCTAACCGACATTTTTCTCATTTACGTCCATTTGACAAATGGTTCGTGGGCATGATCTACTGGTTTGGGATGTGTTTGTGGTATTTATTACCTATGATGAGTTTAGCAGGGAGATTATGTCTCATTTTCATCACAAGAAGATTTCCCATTCATATCACGATCTCCCCGGGAACGGATGTAAAAGCATTTAATGATCGAAAATTAATTTACATTAGCTTCAAATTTATCGTTATAAGTAGTAGTACCAGTAACTAGGTAGCGTTACTTAACTTAAAGTTACTTCTGCAACTCAAAAACGCAAAAGTCGCAATGAAAATAATTTACTTTAAATTTCAAAAAAAAAAAATAAAAAAGTGTTGTTTTTTTTTTTGTTTTTGCTTTGTTGATTTTGATTGAAAGTTAAAAGTTGTTAGTGAGATTTTTAGTGCTTAGTGTGCAAAGAGTATAAGTAACGGAATTCCGTTTTATGCATGAGTAGCTTAGAATGCCATAAATAATAAAGTCTTAGTAATGGTGCAACTTTTGTAACCTGCTCCTGTGTTTCTTATTATGTGTTTCATGAAAGAAACCAAAATAAACTCACAGCTAATAATAGAGCTTTGCTAAGTTTTTCCACTCACTTGCTTACTTCCAAGGAAAGCAATTGAATGACGAAATATTTATGTAAACATTTGCACGTTGACTTGGAAAAGTTTATTGAAAATAATTTCATTTTATAAGAATATCGACGAATGCATAATTGAATTAAAAGCCAATAGTCTCTTACTTAGGTGCACGCTTTTAAATAATTTTACCTAAAAGAAATAACTAAAGAATATTTAAGTTTCAGCAAATTTCTTATTATCTTAGATCTAAAGAAAATTTCCTTATTTTCAGCGCGCAGGTAGTAGGTGAAAGAAAAAGTTCGTGGCGATTTTGCAAAATGTACACAAGTGACAGTAAAATTAAATTAAACGAAAGCAATTGAGTTTTAAAAATGAGCCGCAAATTATGAAAAATCTAGCAAACGTTTACGATATCCATGCAGTGGAAACAATGACTTTGCAATTTTATGGAAAACTTTGGACACGCCTTACCTTTTTCACCCTCGAAATTTCGAAAAGAAAGACACATCACCCTCTGGTCGACTAGCCCTCTTAACTCGCTTCTTACCACGTTTTCTATAACCAATGATATGATGACTACATAACTTTCAGTCACTTATAAGTGTCCTGGGAATAATTCAGATATTATTCTTTTTGTTTCTCACTTATAAATAAAAAAATAGAAATAAAACCTTATACATAGGCCGCATAATACGTTCAAAGCTTAAAAGTGCCTCAAAGTCACGGCATGGTACGATTAGAGTTAACAAAAAGTAGATGAAACTCTTTAAAAATATCGCCGATTGAAACGAAACGAAATCGAATCAATTTTCAGAAGACTGATAAAGGGCTGCCCCAACCCATTAGATGACTGATTGCGGTCTCTATTCCGCTTAAATCGCGCAATTGATTAATGGAAAATAATTAAATCCCGTTTTCCATCACAAACACAGATCTCTTAATGATTCGGTGGATTAATGGGAATATTTGATGCATCAAGCGCATAGCCCACATTTCTCCTGGCAAGCTACTGTTTGTTCCGCTCTCTGTAGAACTCGTTTTAAAATTATCAACAAGACAAGCACATGCTTGTGCTCGCTCAATGAATATTAAACAATAAATCAACGAAAACTTGCGTAGTGAAGGCTTACGGAATATCTAGCATTCGCACTGGGTACAAAGTGAACAATTGACTTAGTACACCCTTAGTGGACAAATACTATTGCACTTTACACTGTTGTTCTCTGATTTTACTTACATGCTTTACAGCTGTCACTGGCAGTAACGCTACTGTCATATATTAAGAAACTTACACATCAGGCTTAGCTGCCAAATCAAATATTTTCTGATTTTATTGGACGATATCCAACGTTCGCTGCCAAGCCAATAGAATATGCTTAATTATCTACATGATGTACAAATGCATTTAAATTCATATGAAATTATTTGTAATACGTCTTCATATGTATGTCCGACACAATCTTCATCGCGCACTTATACTCCCTTCTCACTCTTCCGATAACTTTTGAAAACGAATTTGTAACTATGTATGTTGTTCGTTTTCGTTGGAGTTGCTCATACAATGGTGCTCCTACCAGACATCGACATCGACAAATGGTTGTGTCATAGCTATTCAGTCTTATCAAGCGGATGATGTTAATAACTTATCTGATTAGAGTGCATCATGAGTGCCTGGTTCCCATATATCTTGACGTTTTCATTGTTCATCATTTGCCATGACTCGCCAGCTCTATCCTTGAAATTTAGCAAGAAAGCTAACGCTTCCTGTTCTTTTTTTTTTTGGTACAGAACTCGACCTAATAAAAGCTCAAAAACATTATGTTGTGCACACATCACATCACATCACATCGACCGGGTAAACGCATGTTAACATATCATTACATAGAGGAATTATTGTTTAACTAAGGGCCACAGAGGAAGCAACGTCATATGCTCAGAGAACCAGTCATGTTTACATTCTACACCTAACAAGCACTCCCTTATTTCCATATTCGTCCACGAGTCCGAATTGCAATGAGCATGCAGGAATCTGCCGGATATAGGAGGGAAGAGAAAGGCGATAAACCTTAAACATGAAAGGTTGAGACTTTCCCCAAAAAAGAAAATGTTGCGCAGACGCCCCTTGTCCAAAGAGTACGGTAAGGAAAGAGGATTTAGGCGCTAAATTTCTTCATAGATATCCTTTGGCGGCTCACGTCCTCATCCCTGACTACGTACCTTGGCCTTGAAGGGTCCATCGTGTATATGATTCGTTGAAACACACCCCGCACATATACGGCCCATAGCGGGAGTTTCGTGGTGGCTGTGATTAGCCCAAAAATCGCGGGAAGAGCTTTTGCTCGGTGTGGAGTTGCATTGTAACCGAGTGCCTTACCCACAGAAAGGCAGAGGTTTTAGATAGTGCCTCGCCCTCACCAGAGGGGAGATGCGATCATAACATATCTCGTCTGGTACTTGAGGACCTAATCTTCCTCATGGCAGCGTGTGCGCCGACTTCGGCACCGTATGTTGCAAGGGTTATTAGCCACCCCATCGGGTGGGGTTAAACCTTCACGGTAGTGTACCCACGTTAAACCCTCAGAGACCCCGCACATATGCCGTATAAAAAAAAGCAAGACCAGGTTTTTGTGTTTGGTTCCTTTGCTGATCGAAAGAAGATATTGAAGAAATTAAAGCAAAAAAAAATGAAAAACTTGCGTCGAAAGCCGACATCAACAGGGAAATAAATTCACTTTATATATATGTGTACATATGTAGTTGATAAAAAAAATAAAATGAAAATTTTTCTTAATACTTTTAGGAAACTCGATGAGAAATTCAATTTTTGGGATCTAGGTTACCGCCTATTTTATTACAATGCAATATATCGTGTTGCGTATGCGGCCGTTGTATTGCGTGTAAGCAAATTTTTAATTGAATTTAACTAAAAATATACTAACAACGTAAACGAGATACACGTTTGCGTTATGCTAAAAGCATCACATAGTGATGCAGTAATGCATTCGATGTACATGTGCACCAGTGATAACTGCTTTTCAAACTCATTACGAATAATATCATAAAACATTTTCACTTCGTCGTGTCCTCACTAGTTGAGGTTTACAATGTGCGAACAAAGCAAAGCATGATAACCAATAAGCAAACCGAGGCAGGAAAAACAATATCTGAGACGATGTCGGACGAGGTTGATTCTGACTACGTTAATGAACATTATGCCATTACTGTGACATATCCTACATTGGCGAACGTATCGCTAAAGCATGTACTAACAACAACAGCAAAAAATGTCGCCCAGTTACATATAAATGGAAAAAGTGAGGCTGTTAAAGGCGAGGTAATAGTGCAGCAAACAAATGTAGAGACGAATGTATTGATGGCATCAACACCCATAACGGCGACTATGTTTTTTGAGGATCATTTGCTGCCAGCAGTATTTGTAAATTCCAACAGCTTGCAAAACACAGCTAACAATAGCAGCAACAATGACCAGAATAACAACAACAGCACCGAAAGTAACAATAACGTGCGAAATAGCAGCTCGATGGGAATGAATGCAACCGATGATGTTAATAATTTAAATTCATTTTACTTCTATGAGGTGAGTTGCAACAGCGTTAAAAATTGAAAAAGAAGAGAAATTTAATTTCATTTAATTGCTTTCAACCTTTAAAAACAATAATTAATGCATGCATTGTTTGGCAGAGGATTACAAGACAACGCGAGCATTATTTTTGCTACAATAAACAATACTTTCAAAGAAAATGTTTTTTCCTATTTTTAAAGTAGACTTAACTCAAATAACTATTTTGAGTTTATTAAAAATTAAAATACTCCTTAAAGACAATAAGCCGGAAAAAGTTCATTTCCTTACAAATATTTAGGGGAGAATACAAATGCTTCTAAAAGAGAAACTCATTGCAAGAATTTGGGGCAAAGTTAACTATGCTACCCGAGAACGGTTCCAATCTTGTCATTTTTTAAAAATAATTTTCAATATTACTTCCCCGAGTACCGTTATTCCATCGCCTTTTCTTCCATAAAAAAAAAAAAAAAAAAAAAACAAATAAAATTATATTCGATCAAGAACGAATCATGGTGATCCTAGAAAATACGAAAAGAACTCAATTTTCATATTCTATAATATTGGGTGGAAGTGATTGAGTTTTTCTATTTTTTGAATAAAAGTGAAAAAGTGAGTATCATCTATACATAGTGTACTCTATGAGTAACAAGTAAAAAGTAGGGGAAACAAAGGTGTTCGCAAGTGTGTAGGTGTGTTCTTGGAAAAGTTTGGTTCATTTTCAAATTCTTTCGCAACTCTCTAAAGAATATTTTCACCTTTGCGAACATTCATCACACATACTGCACAGTTGCGCAGACGGACGGAGGGACAAATGAGTGAACGGACATGCTTGGGTGCATTCCGTATTTGAAACTAGCCAAGAATTTATATACCTAATGGGATTTTCGAAGCTTGCTTGCCGTGCGCTATACGGGTTTTGAAAAAAAATTAAAGTATGACACCCTGTAAAATGAAGTACGCGTTGACGTTTTTTTTTTAATGGTATATTTAATCAATCATCACATTTTTCAAGCGTTTAAAGGGTAAAAGGGTTTTGGTGTAGGGCAGGAGTTACTTCTTGTATACACCGAAATTTACATAGATGTGCAGTTACTTTTTTTATTGTATTAATTTCTTATATTATTTTTGTATTATCATCGCATGTACGATATCATTATAATCATTATTCCAATTGAAAAATTTTGTGCTGGTTGTGTGAGCAAGAAATTGTTATACTTTTTCTTTTATTTATTTTCAATATGAACAAACACTTAGGGAAGATCTACTTTACGTGTAGCGCAGTTGTAGGCAGAAAGAAGAGCGTAAAGACGAGGAAGATAAGGAGTATGTCCGTAGTGTAATGGTCTTGTGTCCAATCGACAAGTTATGCTTACTATAGCTCCGACTGAGCACTCGGCAGACCAACTTCCTTATGAGTTACTCTATGTACGCTTTCCAATCAATTGGTTATACACTCTGAAGAACTTACATACTACGGACTATATGAAAAAATATATATAAATATATTGATAGTAAAACATCATGAAGTGTCGTTGTCCAAATAAAACGCTCAGATCAATTTGGCATTCATTTACCGTTTGATTTTGCAAGCAACAGCCAGTTGGTGCTCGATTGCTCGTGAGCGGTTATTTTTGAATTCAGAAGCAAGGCCTAACTAGAGCTCGATTGCCGGTGTAGGATTGGATATCATCTGATTCTCAGTGCACCGGTCATCGAACTCTTATATGTAAATACGGCTGAAGTTAGCATATTTTGGTCAACCCTATAAAACGCAAGTCCATCGACACAAACTTTATCAATAGGCGTACATCTCATCTACATATAAACACGCTAGCTTACAAAAATATTATCACAAACATTCATACATTGTTCGGGTGAGGTGGGACCATATATCCAGAATGTTGTGTGAACCTGCTTTGGCGTCGGTTATTGCCTGACGCACAAAAGTAATAGAACTCGCGAGTTCATAGATTAGGCTATAGTGACTTTGTATTCACGCTATAAGCCCGTACAAGGGAACATATAAACTGTGTATATATGTGTATTCGAGGAGATACGTGCAGCCAAGCCATACTCTCAGCCATGTATTCACATATTATGGGAATTGTTCGTGTGTATATGAATACTTTTCTTGTAGTTGTTTAAAAATTGTTACATTTATCGTAAGTAATTTCGATTGCATATCGAAGTGATATCAAATTTTTTGGTAAACCTCTTAATACATTTTTACGTTCGTGCTCATGGCGAACTGTAACCACTTATGTGTCCATGGCTTCATGTCGTATATATGATATGCATGTATGTGACGTACTCGATAGTTGTAGTGGGAAGAAGTGTCGCAAAAGAGTTATTGTCGATCTTAACGACCTGAAGCCTCGAATTAGGCCTTCGCCATCACTTCATTACACAATGGCTTCCTTACTTAAATATTCCCGAGGTGCACTTGAACTTTAAATCCCTAATGACATTGCTTAAGCACTTAAAATTGACAAAGCAATCGCCGTCTGTCACTACTACGTAATATGTATTTATATTTATAACGAGGAAAATCAGCTCTGAAACATTTTTATAACGAGCAAAATCAGCTCTGAAATATTTTTATTTATAACGCTTCAGTCAAATGGAAATATTTTGCAGAAACTTATTTTTCATTTACGTATGTTATGTGACAGTCGGCGTTTGCCTTCTTCAGTTTCTAACCTATTAAATATTGTTTAACATTTGAATAATATTTGTACTCATTAACCTCATTTTAGTAAATGCTGTCATATTTTATATCTTTATTTGCGCGCACTGCATACAAATTACGTTAATATCTTGTTTATCTTAAGATATCCTCGCTGCCATAAGGATTTACATACATCTGTGTGTACGTATGCATTAAGCGAAGGGCGAAGAGTTTAAAAAGCGCTAGAAAATATTGTTTGTTAAACTTAAGAGATTTATTACAGACAATGCACCGAAAGCAATGAAATATGTTCTCTGGGTTAAGGAAAGCAATTTTTCCTATCCATTCTTTGTTCGCATTGTCTCCTCCGCCTGCCTATTAACTTCTTGGCATTGAATAATTTTCTCCCTTTTTTTTTCATATCTTTTCCTGGCAAATAGGCAAAGAGAGAAGCTTTGTGTTTTGTTTCAACCAAGAAGGGCCGTAGCGTAGAAAGATTTACCGAAGTATTTTGTTCTAAAGATAAAAACTCAATAAATTTAAAATGAGGATAAACAATGATTTAGGACTTAATTCATTTACTTTTCAGCTCAATAGCTTGTAAAACGTTTACCAACGTCTCAGCAAAAGGTAAAAGAAATGAAAAACATTCACATTTTAAATTTTAGTTATTAATTTGATTAGCACCCATAAGCATGAAGCCTAAGTTGAGTTCTCCAAAATATGCTAACAAACAACTTTATTTGCTTCACAACAACAAAACATATGAAATTAATTCTATTGAAGACACAATGTGTGTGTAATAGATTTCAGCTCAATTATAAACCTGTTGGCTGTTTAGGCAGACATTGATAGAAGTACAATATTAAGCGGAAGCGGTGAGCCTTTGGCTCCATTGGCCTTTAGTTAAACGAAAGCATTTTTATAGCTTTCTCACCGATTGATTGGCTTCAGTGCAATTTGTTGCAGCTTTTACGAAAAGGGGA
Source organism: Glossina austeni (assembly GCA_000688735.1). NCBI lineage: Eukaryota > Metazoa > Arthropoda > Insecta > Diptera > Glossinidae > Glossina > Glossina austeni. The sequence continues at coordinate 342,369 of KK502552.1, forward strand.
AAGTTTTTTTCGTATATCAACGTATGTCAATATGACACATAACACATCTGCAGGCGTTGATGTGCAAATAGCACCTGTCAAGCGACAATATGTAACTCGGGATGCAGCACGAAATATCGAATGAGTGGGAACCAGAAAACAGTTACACACTTATACACTACACCATTTGCATTATGCATACACTAATCTATCCAATTCGATTTAGAATCATTTTTTGAATCCAATCTACGCTGTCAGTTCTTCTGTCCCTGCAACTATTTGTTATCTGCTCACCTGAACAATCTACGAATAGCAGTTTTCAAAAGATAAGTTTCGATCCAAGAGCAAGCGGTATTCAAAATGGACTGGATTGGACCTCATACAAAGCCGAATATTAAAAAAAGTCCTTATGCGAGAAAATTTTGCAATTTTAAATATACGTCAATGAAAAAAAGTTGAAAAATAGTGTTTCGGCATACTGAAAGCTTAGATATGATGGACCCAAAAAACAAAATTTGGCAACACTGTTCGATTTCCAATATTTTAAAGTAAAAATTAGTCCACAAATTTCAAGCCTTCATGATGACAAGGACAAAGAATTATACTAAGCGAACTAACCGACCTTGTTCTTATTTGTCTAACAGACGAAAAGACACGGAGAGAGGGAGGGAGAGTGAAAGAGGGAGAGGGAGAGGTGGAAACAGGAAAAGATTGGATTTAAAAATTCCATTTTATTTTTAATGTCAATGATTTCCATGTAAAGCTCCAACGATCTTTTAGGTACGCGCTATTAAGAAAAGGCATAGAGAGAAAGAGGAAGTGGGAAGAGAGAAAAATCGACGGACAGATAGAGAGGGATTGAGATGGGAAGAACAATACCATTTTGTTTGCTATATCAGTGATTTCCACGTAAGGCTCCAACTATCTTTTAGAGAGACTTTATTAAACCAAGGCAGAGAGCGAAAAAGGAAAAGGGAAGAAAAGAATAGTGAGAAAACGCCAGCAGCAGTGAGAAAGAGCCAGGGAAGGAATGAATAAAGAAAATGGTTCCCAAGAGAGAGGGGTGAGGGAAGAAGAGTGACAGAGAAGTAGAGAGATGTAAACAGTTATAGACGGAGACAAGAGGAAATTCTTTTACTCTCTGGATTTGTCTACAAATCCTCGTACCTCCTCATTACCGAGCAGCGAAGAGACCGTTAATATATTTCGGAACATTTTTTGGCCAAGCTCTTGAATGAGTATTTTACGTCATCCACGCTGCATAGAAGCATAACGAAAACTTACACTTCTTCCTTACGCCAAAATTTTTAGGAAATTTTCCTGAACATATATTTGAATTCAGAAGAGAATTGAAAATCGCTTGGTACGACACATGCCAATACGAATTTGTCAAAAATGCCAGCTGACATAGGCAGCCTATAATACACTTCTTCCCGCAGGAATCTGTGTTGGGATTACTACATTCCGGTTGGCAGGCCCTGCCGCAGGCACTCGTCTTATTCTTCATTTGGACGAGAGTCTAACGCTGGAGGT
>KK502552.1:348931-362819 GCA_000688735.1 Glossina austeni
TAAACTCTCGTAAAGATTCCGTTTTTAATGCATAACTTCTCTCTCTCTCTCTCTCTCTCTCTCTCTCTCTCTCTCTCTCTCTCTCTCTCTCCCTCTCCCCTCCCCTCACAATCTACATTTGTTGACCGTCTTAGGATAATCAAGTTTACATTCTTTCCTTCCATGCTGAGTTAACTTCGATAACGCCGATAGAAGAAGTCTCATAGACATTCCGGTAAGCATGAACAATCTTTATCAATATCTGCTTACCTTCGCAAGTGACAAACCCACTAAATCGGATGTAAAAATAAATGATGTGAGAGAACGTTTTTACCATAATTTCACAGATTTAGTGGAAATCAACTTGCGGAAATCAACAAACTATCCTCAATACCTTGACTTCTCTACTCGCAAGACTCGACTGACGATGATATACATATGTGTTGTAACAAAGAAATTTACGCTAGGTTGTGTTCTCCTACAAGCAACGGACGCTTCACAAAAACGTTATCGTCTTTCCTCCAAAATGGTTTACGTATTTTTATTTCATAATCAATTGCATATAGTTTTACCATCTGTCCTGGGACAAGCCAAATGTGTTCATTTTAAATTAATTATGGTGGTCGTCACGACGTGGTAGGTTAATATTTCTCAACAGTGGCCTTTAGTGAAGTAAAAGGTGACGGATAAATTTCATCCCATTCACATTTGTATGCGAGATTCGGCCCTAGCCATATAACGCCTGCAAGTTGTTGGTGCAATGTTGGGGCAAATTTTTCTTTGGCCTAAGTGGTTCTTGTTCCATAAACATTCAATTAAAAAACCATTTCGTCTCATTGACAGTAATTATGTTAAACGTCCCGTTGTAGTCATATGCCCTGTATATATATACCGTTTCCAGCATTCCAAGTTAAGTTGAAAACTTCAGCCAATCGCTTAATTCGAACCCACTTTCCAGCGGTTGATAAATAAAATGTAGCTAAAACCTATAGCAGATCTATATCAACAGGGAATTAACTTTGGATTAAATGAAATAATTTTCGTTTATTTTTATTTTTTATTCATTGCGTGTACGCATATTTTATATATATATATATACATATATATGTATATATATGGCCATTATATATAAATATCTATGCAAATATTTATACACATATGTTGTGCGTTCTTGTATATATATTTGTAAATGTGTACTGGTGGTATAAAAAAAGAAGAAGCAAAGTGAAGCTAATTAGCATATGATTTGACAGGAATATCCAAATGAACAAAATAAAGCGTTAGCGTTGGCCAAGGCCACTTTGGAATATCCTACATCACTTGGCCTAAAACAACGTTTTTGTAGATATTCGACATAATACAACACAAGTTGTATGTCCCTGCCACGTAAAGGTATCCTTTTCAGAAGAACACTCTGCTGCAACAGGCGCAAAAAGTGAACTGATATGATGTAAGCTCTTAAAAATCTTTATATGGAACGAGGTAAAAAAACTACATCTAAGTGCTCCAAATTTAATATATAAAATTTATATATCCATCTGTATGAGCAATATCCATCATAGAATACGCCAAATTAAACCTTGTTCGCGTACGAAGGCTTTTTTCTTTTTTTTCTCCCAAGTACTTTTCCATGGCAAACTCTTCAAAACATCGTTCCACATGATCCATGCTTCGCACATTTATTTTATATACCAAAATAGTGTTTCCGATGAAATGTTTGTCTAGAAATATTAAAAAGCGCAATTTGTTTTTCATATAAACACTTTCTCAACATAGGGCATTATCTGGGAGGTGTTTGCAAAACTTGTTCGGCCCAATCCATTTTCAATGGCCTTCGCCCTTCGTCAAAGACATGTTAGTGTATCAAATTTCTTGAAAATTTACATTTCTATCCTGAAAAGAAAATTATGTAGACAGACGGACAGACGTACTTTGATCGACTCGGAAAATGACACTGATTCGATTGATATAAGAAAAACTCGGGCCATCTGACGTTTTTCTGCATTTTTCACACATCTACATACATAAACTTAATATACCTTTAGCAGAAATTATTTCGAGAGTGATGGTTATATGTTATCAGAGAAACGTGTCTCTATTGCAACAACGCGCTACAAATCAATACGAAAGTATATGGTCCATGTAAATATCAAATTATTGACACTAACTTACATAAGACTTCAAGTACACGTGAACGAACGAATATTTATAATAATAATCACTCTATTGGTTCGTAAGCGTTCATATTATGTAAGGATTGATTTTTCGACAGCATCGAAAGGATGAAATTTTTCTCTTGCCTTTATTCTACACACACACAATCTTGTATTTTATTTATGTGTTTATAATGGTAAGACATATGTGCTAAAAAGGGCCTGAATGTGTTTATGAAAATATGTTATCACACACACACACGCATGCTGCCATCGACAACATTAACCTAAAGCTAAAGGAATTTACGCACGCACCCATAACTTGTGAACATAAACACACATAAACATATACCACAAGGCTAATGCGCACGTTTATAAGAAATACATTCAAGATCGAAATCATGAATATGCTCGATTGCTTGTAAATAATGTTAAACTACTCCTGCTGCTACTACTCGCACCACTGAGTATGAGAATAGGAGGATGTTATGTAGGGATCCGAAACATATGTCTGCATATTTGTAATAGTTTTAGTCACAAAGAACGTATTTTATACAAAATAATTTGTGTTACCATTATGTTTGCCTCCCAATATTTATGATTATAAACGATACGCATACGTATATGTAGTTGTTCTCTGATAGCATACTTAACGTCACGAAAATGCGATAACTTTCAGTGCGTATAAGAAGAAAACAACTAAGTGTGCGTGAACTTGTGTACATTTTTTTGTTTCTTTTGAAAGCTACCGTATACGATGTTGCATAAAGAAGAAGGAAAATTTCATAAAGCCGATGGAAATTAACGTAATTTAATTTAAGTTTTTACTTCAAACTATTGAAATTCATCAATCTGGTGCGATAGTGTACAAGCACGAATTCGATTCTTCCATTATGTCGAGAACTTGAGTAGAGGCAAACTAATCTCTAACTCACACTTAATGGTTTAGAAACAAGTTTTGGATTCGATGTTAGTTTTAAAACGCTTAAAAAAATATTGTTTAACTAACAGAAAGTTTCTGAACTAAAGTATTTTTAAGAATGACTTATGACCTTGTGAAGCAAACAGATCTACTATTAGCAACTTTAAACTTTCGAAACCCATCGAACGACTCAAACAATTTTAGGCATTTGTAAACTGATCAAATCTTGGGCATATTCAGTAATACACTTTTCACAACGGTTTGTTAATAGGCTTATAAAAAATTCTGCAAAGGATACGGCTCCGAAGTTGACAAGAACACATTCGCTTTGATTTCATTGAAGCGAAATTGTCTTACAGTTCCCACTTTAAACGTTACGCTAAAAGCAGAAAATAGAAGAACTTTAAAACACCGCCAAACCTGATGCTTTCTATTCCGGAAAATTCTCAAATCTCGAAACCGTAGGAATTCCGCATCATTACGCACTTTTGCCTTCTCTTAAAAACAAATTATAGGAAAATATAACAGCAAAAGCATTTTTGACTGTGGCTCAGCATTAGGAGCAATAGCTCAACACTAGAAATAGCGAAATAACATTGTTTCTAATATAATAATATTAGGACCTTTTAGCAATAGCAATAGCAAAATATCAACTCTTTCAATATAATAGCAATAGCATATCATCAGCAACAGCGACAGCTCTCTGTAGTAGCAATAGCAATTTATAGCATCAGTTCAGCACTAGAAATAGCAAAATAGCAAGTTTTCCAATGTAACTTTTAGCAATAGCAAAATAGCAACTCTTTCAATATATTAGCAACAGCGACAGCTCTCTGTAGTAGCAATAGTAATTTATAGCACCAGTTCAGCACTAGAAATAGCAAAACAGCAAGTTTTTCAATGTAACTTTTAGCAATAGCAAAATAGCAACTCCTTCAATATAATGGCAACAGCGACAGCTCTCGGTAGTAGCAATAGCAATTCTTAGCACTAGCTCGGCAATAGCAATACCAAAATATCAACTCTTTCAATATAATAGCAATAGCATATCATCAGCAACAGCGACAGCTCTCTGTAGCAGCAATAGCAATTCATAGCACCAGTTCAGCACTAGAAATAGCAAAACAGCAAGTTTTTCAATGTAACTTTTAGCAATAGCAAAATAGCAACTCCTTCAATATAATGGCAACAGCGACAGATCTCGGTAGTAGCAATAGCAATTCTTAGCACTAGCTCAGCAATAGAAATACCAAAAGAGCAACTCTTTCAATATAATAGCAATAGCACATCATCAGCAACAGCAACAGCTCTCTGTAGTAGCAATAGCAACTCGTAGCACTAGTTCAACACTAGAAGTAGCAAAATATCAACTCTTTCAATATAATAGCAATAGCATATTATCAGCAACAGCGACAGCTCTCTGTAGTAGCAATAGCAATTCATAGCACCAGTTCGGCACTAGAAATAGCAAAATCGCAAGTTTTTCAATGTAACTTTTAGCAATAGCAAAATAGCAACTCTTTCAATATATTAGCAACAGCGACAGCTCTCTGTAGTAGCAATAGCAACTCGTAGCGCTAGTTCAGCGCTAGAAATAGCAAAATAGCAAATTTTTCAATGTAATTTTTAGCAATAGCAAAATAGCAACTCTTTCAATATAATAGCAACATCGACAGTTCTCGGTAATAGCAATAGCAATTCTTAGCACTAGTTCAGCACTAGAAATAGCAAAAGAGCAACTTTTTCAATATAACAGCAATAGCATACGCTCAGCAAGGGTTAAAGCATAGCTCGGCAATAGCAACAGTAAAAGTTTTGAATATAATAACAAAAGCAGCTTTCAGCAATAGCAACAGCGTGCCTTGGCAATAAGGATAGCAAATGAGGAATTTTTTCGCTATAATAAGGAAACAAACTGTCGAATTATTAGCATAAACTGGGGCTATGTGTGCAAGAAAATAGTTATGACTACTTTCTCTCTTACTCTTTGCAATAACTAGCTCTACTATTCACTCTGACCAAGAATGTATGTACGTATTACGCTGACCTCAGCGCGTATTTCTGTTCTTTAATTGAGCAAATCCAATTCATCTGCAGGAACAAGTAATTGACATTTTCTTTTAAATAAAAAATTTTTGCACAAAAATGTCATCAAAGACTTGTGCTTGTGCTTATTACAAATTTCATTGTCCTCATTAGCACTCAGATTTCTTCATTTACTTTTTTCTGACAATAGAAGAAATTCTTGTTAAATTAAATCCATTTTGTAATTTTCTTTTTTGCTCTGTTCGCGCTCGAATAATGCGAGTACACTTACATCGTGTATTATATTCTTATTAATGAAAGCTGTTTTTCTCTTAGGTTGAATGCTGCTCGCCTTCTGGGATGTGTATGTAAAGGTGCGTCCTCCACTTTTCTTTTTATATTTTAAGCTAATTAAAGAAAATATTCAGGGACGATTTCAAATAGAGTGGAAAGCAAAATTCACTTATTTGCAGACATTTCCTATTATTCCCATCACAAAGCTGTTAAATCCCGCAGTTTTGTTATATCCTACACCATCTATAGTACAAGGATGTATTAAGTTTGTGCAAAGGTTTGCAACACCCACTTGAAATAGATTCACCTTTTCTGATAATACAATCAATTCAGAAAGTGATTCGTTTTAAGCTTGTCTATCCCTCTCTCCGTCTTTCCGCCTTGTATTCTTGTGTCCCACATGATACATTGGTATGGTTTGACACAAGGACAAATGGACCACGAATGGCCCACTTTCCAATTATATATATATATATATATATGCCTCCTTATATTTGAAGAGAACAAATTCTTTTTACTCTTTTTCTTTCTCTCCGTCAAACTAGACTAGACTAGAGGCTATAAAGTAGCGCGAGAAATCAAAACTTATGCATGAAACATCTCAACTTTTATATTTTCCATTTTCTTAATCTCCTACCGATCATTTGTGCATTACTTTCGTTAGAAGCATTAAAGGTATTGCAAAACCCGAAGGGCTGGGAACCTTTCACAAAAAGTGCAAGAAATCGGTTCACTTTGAATACCCTTTGAGGGAGAATAAATCATCGAATTGTCCGCAAAGACTTCTCCTATAAGTCAGTCTTAAGTAGAGGGCAATTTATTTATTCAATTATGTATAAAATCATTTACAACAGAGAGCTTCAGCCGAACTAAGCTGACTTGTTATTGTAGACTTAAATATGACATTAAATAAAAAAAAGCATTGCAAAGCAAAAAAAATGGTATGTAAATAATAGTAAAAAAAAAAAACAGAAGGAAAAAAACATGTGCATATCATGCACATATCGCACACAGGCTTGCAGATGGTATGCATCAACCTGAGAGTGTGTCATTAAACCGAAGCAAACACATAAAATGCAACTGATCATAACAACGCCACTCTATTGACAGATTGCAGGGTAAATTTATTAATTAAAAGTTTTAGTTGACAGACTTGACAACGTAAACAAGTGATCATAGCCTTATCTGAAGGGAGACAGATCTCGAACAAGCTGAAGCACACCATAAGGCCAAAATACGAATCGAAAAAATTGCAAACGATTATGTACGCTTAACGTAGAGATGCCTTATGGTATGAACGCGAAATTTCCTTAACCACCCTGAGCTGATTTTAGTAATTGTTAGCAAAAGAGCCTACAAATTTCTTTAGGCTTAGCTTCGGCAGCATATTGTTGTCTGCTTCAAAGTTTTAGAAAGAGTCGTGAAAGGCTAGATTAATAGGGAAGTTGTGCTACGGAACAAGACTGAAGGGCCGAAAATACCGTTGAACGCTTCATCCTAAATTTACAGCTTTTTGATGTGACGTGGGACGCTGGAAAACAAAAATTACATTTCCACAAAACTATTCCATCGCCAAAGAAATATTATAACAACCCACCATAAGACAAAAGCCCCAGAATTTATTACCTTTCTTGATTAAGTTTGCAATTTCCCTTAACAGGGATACTGTTGAGAGCGTAAGCGTGTATGTAATCTGGGAGCCACTTAAAAGGTGAACAAAAGAGTTTTAATATCAATTTGTTCTCAAATATTGTGCATCCCTCTGCTTGTGGTCGGCGTCGAATGTGTGCACAATTTTCCGTCACCACAAACTTACAGTATTTGTATCGTCCTTGTTCGAGCAAATTATTCAACATTTACGAATTCTTATTAACCTTATTTCACTTTGGGCTTTAATACTTTACATATTTATAAACATTGACATATACTCTGCCCATACGGCGCCCATTTACTTTTTCATCCTAAAACTCTCCCCCTGACTATCACTTTCGGTCTTAGATTACATGACCTACAAAATTGTGAAAATTTACATTTACATCTACTGCCGCCTTAAGCAAAGAACTTTAAATGCTGGAAAATGTTTGTTGTTGTTGTTGTTGTTGTTAACTTAACAGATTTCCTACAAGTATTGCTTTCAAAGTTATAAAATAGTTTTATGTGAGAAGAAATTTTTATTATCAATTCTTTGTTTATCTTATCTTTCGGCCTCTTCCTCCTTCTTGTCTAAATAATTGAATAATTTTTTTTTCCTCCTATGCGTACATACACGCACTTAATTTTATGCTTTACTTCATTCAAAATTACTACGCATGACGAATAGCATAAGATTTACCGAGAAATTGCCGAAAAAATTAATTGTTAATTGTTAGCGTTGTGTACGGCATTTGCAAGCCTAACCTAAACGTTAAGAAATTGATAAAAAGAAAAAAAATTCGAAACTCTAAGCTTAAGTTTTTTCGAGTCGTTACCATTGTGACAAAATGATTTTAATCGAATAAAAAACAAAAAGTTTCGGTTGCTAGTTTGAAAAAAGATCCGATTAAATATTCTTTCATTCACTTAAGCAAGACGGAAAAGATTGCATAAGCAAAAGGGTTTGGAAGCACATTCTTGGCACGAACGTTGGAGTTAAAATCAAAGCGGCAAAATTAATTCTCATCTCCTCGGAATGAAGCAGAGCGTTACGTGTTTTAGTATATAAAGAAAGTTTTTTAAATAGATGGCCTCCTTTAAACCGCGCCTGCCTACGTAACTGCACCCGCGATTACACTCGCTAATCCTGCAGTATAGAGTAATTGCCTGAGAGACTCGGTGATCAAAAGTGGGAATGAAAAAAACCTGACGTCTGTTGTCATAGCAGTGTTTGCAAAATGATCGCACAGCGTTGTCCGGCGGGCTTAGGGAAGACGCATACCACAGCAACTAACACACTAATCCTACTACTAGATTGCAATCGCTCTCTTAAAGAAACATTTGCGAAAAATCGTCTCAAGTCCTTTAAGCGAATTCGTCACCGCAAAAACTTTCAATTCAATACACTCTTGGTGTAGCGTGGAAGTCCCTACGAGACTTGACATTAAAGGTGTCCGTTATGGGAAGAAGTTTCCACGAGCCACCTGTTTATTTATTAGGCTTACACGGAGAGTATGTCTCCTGCGCATAACTGATGACGTTTCATGTAAATTTAAAATTTCTTAAAAAACTTAAAACGTTCTTATAAAAGCCGTTCCAAGCACAAAGGTTGTTGGGAGAACTTTACAACTTGATACATGTAATAATACAGAGTCGGGTTTAAACTGATTTCATGCAAAGTTGAGGACTTTTCACAAAACACGTTGCCACGCGGTAAGACAAGATTTAAAAATACAGAAGACCTGCTGATTATGCGAAAGGCTTAAAAGAATTGATGAAGTTGTTAAGCGAGTGAACAGCGATGTAGATTAATGCTATATCTTATCGGTTCTGTTGACTATCAACTCACAACTTGATTTAAAAAACAAATCTGTTTTCAATGGGATCCTTGCGCCACGTTAAAGTAGGTCAAAGTTAGAGGAGTAACGCTCAGCGTTGTTATATTTAGTTAGGTTAGCTAAAAAATCTCCTAAACCATCATGCAGGTGACAGCACTTGCCAACAAAACTTAGGGAATGCGTTTCCGAAATAATCGCTAAGCACGCAGTACAATGTCCGCAATTTTGGGCTGACCGATGTTGTTCGCCAATCATTTGAAAAAGTAAATGTGAGTGCTTCTGTGGAATGAATCGCACTGTCTTCAAGAATGTCGTTTTAAAAGACAACACGCTTGCGCAAATTAAGGACAACGCGGACGCTCTGTGCGGGGATTTTCCGGCAACATTCTTAAGTCGGGACTATTCCACCGTCAAGTTGCTAAACAGAGCGACTAATTTCCGTTCATAGTACAATTAATTATGACTGGTGTGTGGCTGTAGCTGTAGTGAGTGCTCACTCGATGTAGGCATAACATTACCGATTGCACAGACGACTCCCACTCTATGTGTCTCCCTCTCCCTCCTCACTTCTTCTTGGCCGTCATTATGTTACCTACAAAGGGGAGATTACCTGAATGATTGGTCATAAACAAAAAACGCTCACCAAAAGGCGCAGGACGACCGCCGAATTGAGGTTAGAAAGATGGCAGAGACTCCAAACATGTTCAGAGGGACGACGTGCGGAGGGTGCGACACTGCTTACACTAAAGCAAACAAGGATTCGAATCCAAATTTCCAACACTCGCTTGGTTCATTCATTATGTAGAGGAAACTTGGATACACCAGTATACTCCAGAGACAAACGCGTACATTGCGAAGGGGAAATCAGTTTCAAAAAAGGCAGGGAGTATTTGTTCGATTGGAAACATAGTCAATAATATTGAAGAAGGTAAAATCATTATCGTGGTCCTAACCGTCTTTTATGGCATTGCGTTATTCATTCAACTCCTTTTGAAATTAAGTTCGCACCATTGATTTGTGATTTGAAGGATAGTACAGGTTTTAGTTACAATCCTCCATCGCGACATTTTTAATCCGTTAATCCATTTTTCCGCTCAATTTTATTCTTCTTCAATTCTTCTCGTCAATCGCCAGCTGCCTGCCGCGGGTAACGGGCTGTGAATGCGTACTTGGTTTTCCTCTCTCTTTAGAATTTGGATTCTTAGAAAATCGACTAATTGTCAGGAAGACTCAAATCATGAAATATGGGATTTTCATAACAATGCTGTGCATGGTTGCTTAATAATCTGAAGGCAGGGATGGATCAAATTTAGTGAGAAAAACCATTTGTTTCGCTAGCACAATGGACAGGTCCACTCCTCGGCTGTTACAAAGACGAAAATTTAGATCTACTCGATTCTTTGTGCTCGGAGGACAAATTTTTTTGATCAGTTCACATGGTCATCGCCTTCGTTGCTTACTATTTTTTGGAAAAAGAGCCCATATTTGGAACTATTAAAGCAATAGGGCTGTGGGACTATGCATAGAAGTGAAATGAAGTTTAAAGAAAGACTATCTGGTTTCTTTCTTAGGCCGGAAACTTTTCAGTCTACCCTCGCATTATATATATTTGTGCATATTCTACTATTGTTCGCATGGCTGTGGGTATTTTTATTATGCTACGCATATAGCTATTATACGGACATTTAATCTTGACTGCTACGATTCTCCCGGCTCTACGCCGTAGTTCCAGTGCATTGTATTGCTTATATATGCTATTTAATTGTCAGTAGCGTTTCATGTATGCTTGTCAGAGTTATGAAATAGTAAGCTCGAGTGTTCGTACCCGCTAGATATGCAGCACACACTGCAGAAAAGCCCGAAAAATAAGCAATAGGTGCTTATTAAAGGATTCGTTTGAATGTTCTTTTCTCGTTATATCCCCTTCTTTTTCTTTTTTTCTTTTTTGTCTTTTTTTATTTTAATCCATTAAAATGTCAGCAAATAGGAGGTAGTGTAGTTATGTGTGCCGTTGCAAACTTTTTGCATAATATCTTATCTCCGAACGGTATCTTTGAAATGCATTAAAGCGCATCAACATCCTTAAGAGATATTGTCAGACATCTCATGCTATTACTAAGAAACATAACATTTTTTTATTTTTTATTTATTTTTTTTTTTTTGTTGCATAAGCAAGATTACATTGTTATACACACTACTATCTGGTCTTGTCGTTTGATTTGCAATTATTGGAAGCATCGTCAGTGTGCGCCTAATAATTTTCATTTATTACGATAAAGTCGTTGAAATGGAAATAATGGAGGTCAGCTATATATATAATTATGCAGAATCGACAAAATTCAACTAAAGAACGATTTTTAACTTACATTTAAGATAGAAAATTATTGTTCTATAGGGTGCATCCACATGTCGTATACACAATTTAGATACACAATTTTTGTGCAGGTTCTATGAATAATTTACGTTGAAATCAATATTCGTTCACTGAATAATACAATATTTTTGAGCTTCTGTTCGATTCATGTCAGTAACTGTCTGGCAGTTCAAGCGCTAATAATTTGAATGCTAATAATTTGAATGATTCGTATCAGGTGGAATGAATTTCTATGAATGTGATTTTAAGAAGCAAGAAAGCTGCATTCGACCTTGGACGAACCTTGCTACCCAACTGACCAACACATCGTCATCTAGAAGGACCACATAGTTTATAAGGAAAATTTCAGCTCGTAATTAACTTTGGCTCCATATCATCGAAAGCGTTTAGAAAACAATGGTAAGCCTTATGTCTTGATATCGAGTCCAACAGTAAACTGACTGAATGACTGAATATTAATTGCTAGCTTTGCTTGTCGTTTTCTTGTTTGTCAGATCCTGACATCAGTGTTAAGGGTCTCGCAAAATACATGGATCTGATCATGTCTGTTTGTTCGCGTGTCAGTCCGTCTGTCGGTTGTCGTTTAAACCGTCACAATTACAAAAACCGAAATTGTGTGTTTGTGTTTTCAGTGAAATTTTAGACGACCATGTACAGCACACATTAATCAGAAACGAGATACAACCCATAACCATGATCGCGAATGGTCCTCCAACCAATGCGCCCACATTACGCTAACAAGCCTAAAAGGCAATACAATCTTCCTTCCTTTCTTAGGAGCAGCCCTAAAGGCTGTGTGGAAATCGTCCCGATGGGACAACCGGCTCATCCGAATTCAACACACAGCCAATAAAGGATATTAGCTAGAATAACTTTATAGATAATTTTTGATGTCAGTAAAAAGGGTGGCGTAGAAGTCTTCCCTGTGGACCAACTCGCACCCATATTGGACACAAAATTCTTAGCTGGCAGTAAACATATTTATTAATGCCAATAGAGTAAAAATCGTTCCTAAGGAGCAACGAACACACCCCTTTGCACCACTCGTTAAGTTATAAAGTTATAAAAATAGCTGAGAAGCGGGTGAGAAGATATACTTTCAACAAAAAGATTAGCATTAAAGTTGTTCCTATTCATCGACTAACGCGGCTGTGGAAATTTTTCCTATTTTTCAAATTTCAAGATTGATTTAATTATAGCAGACAAGAGCTTGGTTACTTGATGTAAGTAATGCGGGTATCGATCAAATAAGTTCTGTTGATATCAATAAACGCAAAAGGGATGCGTTCAAATAAAATATCGACTCCAAAGGATTTATAAAATTTGTTTAATATTCGTTATTAATGACGTTGTCGTGTCATTATTGTGGCGCATTTTTTGGCGCAATAGCTCGCTCAGGCTTAACTATACATATATATATATATATATATATATGGCCTCGTCATTATGAGAAATTGTAACCACTTAGCCTATTGCCTTTTCCCTTGCCTGTCAACGTTAAGGGTAATGCTATTGAGGAGCAGCAACTTTTTCTGTTTCTGTTGTGTAACACAACAATTTAAAACAACAATGATTTATATAAAAAGAAAAAGTTTTCATTTGCATCGCAAACTCTTCAAAAGTTGCGATAAGAAAATTATATTCAAGTAGAAAACTCACAAATGTTTTCGAGTATTATTAAGTGCAGTTTGTGACAGTTTGCTAAGCTAAGAATCCTCTCTTTAGATAACCAACAAATTTTTTAGATTAATTTAAATATGCCGTTATTTTAAATGAAAATTCATTGTAGACGCGAACAATTTATATTTTTTTTTTGAAGCACTTTGTTGTCTTTTCAAGCGATTTGTAGATCATCGAAAAATTCCTGGCAAAAAGCAACCTTCACTGTAACACACTCTAGAATAATCTTAATGAGAAGCATATGTACAAGGGGCCGTAAGGATAAACTTTCGAAAACTTCAAAAGGAATTCTTTCTTTTACATAACGGTTTCTAAGCAAGATTGTACAAGTGATTTTATAATATGACGCGATGTTCAGATGTGTATGATTTCGTAATGAAAAGTTGAATCACATTGACTTACTTTCCTTACAAAAAAAATATATATAATACATCGATAGTTTTATAATAACAGCAAATATATAAAAATGATATCCAAGAGGTTGCATTTAATTGCTTGACTACGTTTTGCTCGTCCTTTCTATGTTGCCCCCCGCCTGCATCGATTGACTTCAAATTTCAACTCTACCTTCGTACTAATGTTTGCATCCAGGAGTTCTTTGATTGAATCATTTTAATAGATTATAGAGTCGTTTTTCGATCAATCTTTTGGAAATATAAAAAATATTTCACTAAAATCTCCACATAATACACTTATACTATTTTAAGAATCTCAGATTCTCAGATTTCTCTGAGGATTTATCGTCGCTACACTAGCATGGTTTACCCCACGGTGTCCGATGACACAAAGGTTAATTTTGCGGTTAGCCAATCGCTATAAACTAGGGGCGTAAACTGCACTGGACTGGGAACCAGATTTATTTATTGCGTATGGTCCAGTAAACCCACTCTGAGGAGTGTTAAGGCCTATCATTACTTCTAACTTCGTACCCAGCATTAAGGACCCACACATTTGTTTGACCTTAACTTTTCAAAGAACACGCCTACAACGC
>KK502552.1:363513-486940 GCA_000688735.1 Glossina austeni
AGTAAATGAATGAGTAATGTTTCCAATCAAAAATTTCCAAGGAAGAAGAAGAAATACTGTGACGGTAGGATCAAGATTCAAGTTAAATTGCGCAGATATATCGAATATCAGAAATACCTTTTTTCTAAACCGGTAGCACTGTGACAGACATCTGTGTCAAATTTCACATCATAACGGTCATCAGAGACACAAAAAGTATTTTTTTTTTTCGTTTTTACCATATATCTTATGAAACAGGGATTTTCGACACCAGGATGTCAGAAACCCATTATTGCCGGAGGTGCAACTTGCATCCAGACATGCAACCCGGAAACAGCCGAAGAACTGAGCGAATATCCTGCAATACTTGAACAGAATTCGCAAGCAACGGGACACCAAAAATCAAGGTGACACTTTTCTTCGATTATGATGGCGTTTTATAATAAGAAATATAATTCGAGCTTGGGGACTACTTTGAAGTCTGATCTTTCTCCTTGGACATAGCGTTTTTTTTTTAGGAGAGAGAGAGAGTGATGTCGGATATACAACATTAAAAAAGGAAAAGAAAATTGAAAACACACACTTGAAACAAAAGAAAAAACTATAAGGGGCTTCAATCGATCATTACATACCCAACGTCGCCATACAGTTATTCGTGTAACGACTTTTCAAAATAAGGTCGAGCGTTTGTCCTTGAGTCAATGCACATCAGTGAAGTAAATTTCTCCCAAATATACCGAAATTTAGGGCCTGTAAATGGAACACAAAAGTACAGACAGAAAGACAGACAAACTTGAATCGATTCAGAAAGGGATTCAGAATCTTGTAATAAAAAAATGAGCCTAGCTGAAGCTCTTCTGGATATCTGTGCACACTTTATATACCACAAGTCGTGTACGCCACAAAAACAAAAAAGAATGTAAAAGAAACCAAAAATTAAAATATATATACATATATATGTAAGTTTATATATCACATTGTGTGTATGATATTATATGTTAATTAAAGATATTATTATATATATAAGTGATCCACTTGTTTTTCTATGTACGATCGGAATTGGACTTTCACGCCTTCATACCGTTTGTAAATAGTTTAATAAACCGTAAAAAATATCGTAAATTCCACAAGCTCTTGATTGATTTGCTTCACAGCTAATAATTCGCTTTTCGCTTGTAAAATTTTTGAAAACCTTCAAAATTGATATAAAAATTAATACTTGGCAAGCGAGAAGTATTTAGTAGCCCGTAACGTTTGAAACGGAAACCGTCACCGTGCTCAAGCCCCAATCTGGCAAAGTGCAAACGATTATCGATATTGTGTAAGAAAAAAAAAAAAAATATATATAAATAAATAAAAATAATTCTGTTGCTGCAAGAAAGAATAAATTTCTTAAAAAATGTATTTTTCTTCTTGCCAGCAACAAGGATGAATTGTTGTGTCCCCTCCCGTCTTCGTTCCATTTTTTTCCACTCGTATCGAAAAAATGTCAAGTGACTGGAACAATCGGTGAAAATAGAAGTGGAAAGATTTCGAAAGGAAAATGCATTCTGAGCATCCCGGGTAAGCGTTAGGATATAATAATTAAATAAATCTTATGTGTGCGTTATATGTGATATGTGATGAAATTGGCTTTTCATCAGTGAACTATGTCGACCTCTTTACCGATAACGATAAACAATATGTGTAGTAGGAAATTAGGTTGTAATGAAAGGATCTGTCATTATATTTTAAATACATATATATTCTAAAATACATTATTATAGCAAGAATGGATGGACGGATCGTGATGGATGTCCTGATAACTGATGAAATGCGTTATATGCAAATCTGTTGGATTGCGTCTGCTTCCCTAAGGCCGACTATGAAAGGCCAGATTAAAATTGGATTTTGTTATACACCAGCATCCAACGAGACATTTGCTTCTCTTATCTATACCCTTGAGATGCTGCATGTCAAGGCGGCACCTTAAGGCGATTATAACTTGTTAGTTCCTTTGCTCATGAACTGATGCTTCACTGTGGAACATTTCTATTTCCTTTGTAAACAGAGCAAAATCCTGATTTAAGTCAATTATTTATTTACGCTGAAAGTATGAAGAAATCTTCTACAATTTTTCATTGCATTCATAAGAATATAAAAGTTTACAGACTAGGGTGCGATACTTTTTATGCCCAAAAGAGAAAAAGAAACTTTTTTAATAATAAAAATTTTAATTTTTCTCAATTTTTTTAGTTTTCTAGTACTGAAGCGAGTAGTATTTTCAAATAGCGGCTTCGAAATATCGTCTGCTTTGAGTCACACAGAGAGAATTCAATCGTCCATGAAGCCCTTTTAGATAGAGATACAAAAAAGTTGTGAGAAAAAAAAGTGTATAAACTAAAATGTAGGCCTAAAAATTATAATTTGTAAAAAATTATGAAATCTTTACACCCTACACCACTTGTGATGCAGGGTATATTAAGCTAGTGCGGCCATATGCAACACGCAGAACGACTTAAGATACACGCATGTTTTACTGTAACGATCGATTTGGAATCGGAATATGAATTGATCTAAGCCTGTCCGTCCGTCTGATATTTGTCCATGTAAATTTGTATTTAAGCTACAGGTCGCAATTCTTGAGATTTCTTGATGAAAGTTGTTACAGAGATGTGCTTTGACTCAAGAACGGACGCTACTGGAAATGGCTCGCATCGTTCCACTTTTTCGACCACTCCTCATATAACGCCCCGCGTAAAGAAATTGTAATTTTCAAAATTTCTTGGCAAAAGTTGCTAAGTAGTAGTATCTCGGCATTGTAAATTCGTAATAAAACTTTGGAACAGCTGGGGCAATTTTTGAACCCCATCTCATATAATGAAAAATGGGGTTCATGCGACAAAGAAATATAATTTCCAATACTTCATGATGAAAATTACATCACAATAGTAATTTGACATAAAAAAATGAACTGTACCAAATTTGGACCATCTCGGCCTATTTTTCGGATTCTATCGTAATAAAGATTTTCACGAAAATTTATCCTTTATAGAGCAGAAAAGTCCAAGTTTTCATATGTGGTGATGAAAAATTGACCCATAATTTCATACATAAACGAACTCTACAAAATTTGGACCATCTACGCCTATATTTGGATCCTGCTCTATGTAAGGATTAAACTCGTACTACGTTAGGTTACGCACCTGAAAAATATGCCTTTATATAGCACAACAATATAATAGACAATGTGGTGTAGGGTATTTAATGAACTATAATGTTCTTACTTATTAATAGAAAGTTACTAAACACTTTACGTGTTCACATATTCCACTGAATTTCTTCTGTTTGGTAATCGCTTTTCCATAATGCAAAATGGATAAAAGTAAACTTTCGTATTTTTGGGATTTTCTTCCGTCAACCTGAAACTTGCTACATGTACTTCACTGATGTGCTAACTTAAATAGGACCACTCCAATGTCTTTCTTTTGTTGCCTTAAGTAGTAGTTGCGTTGACTTGAGCTCATTCTTCATATTACTCCTTACTATTACATATTGTAAATATTTGATCTTCTTTTTTATCGATTTCTTTGCTTTCCATGGTTTTTTGTGCGCATTTATGGTTACATACCGACTCATTGTTCATTTAAAATTTTCTGCAACACATTAGAAAACGAGCAGGAAAACCGTAATGACCTAGAGACGGATGATAGCCATTGCATTGATTGAACGCACTAAGCGCACTTGTAGATGATTGACGCACAAGACTAGCATTCAAGGTTCAATTCACATTTTCACAAGTTCGAGAATTCCAAAAAGACCGAGCAAGTAGTTAAAGTCACTTCAAAATTCCGATTTTCACATGGACGGCTCTATCTTATACATCCTTTCTCTCTTGTGAGCAGACCGAGAAGCAAACGTACGTCTGACAAGGTATTATCCAGTTTTGATCCAAAGTCTCCTGATGTAACACAAACGAGAGGAAAAGTTTAGATTACCCCCTTTTGTATTGTAGTGGACCGAAGAAACTACTTTTGTATGGCATAGAAAGCGTAACAAATAAGTCTTCAACTAATAAAAATATAATACAAAGCAAACAATCGTATGCAATAAATATGGATTTTGTTATGAATTTTAAAGCATTTTCTCTCTTTCCTTATGAAAATTTACGCTACTTTAATGTATCGTTTGAATGCGTATCATGGTTATAAAAGAATGCAAAAATTTTTTATGTAAATTATTTCTCAATAAATTTTATAAAGTTCTTAACAAATTCTTTCATTATCGAATAATGATTTTATTTCACCCTTGGAAACTGCTAGATGGGAAAATCACTTAAACGGCGCAAACGGATCGACGGGAAAGACAGACACAAACACACAGATGCATCGTCTTTTCTTTTTAATTCCATTTTTACATGCTTAGACAAATGCTAGTCTGTTATCATAAGGAGTTTGTTCGTCATCATAATAATCCGAAAAGACTTGACTGTGTCCGTCTTTCCGTTCACCTATATGTTTTTCTTCTCTCTTGTTCACAGTCTAGGGAACGAGCAAGTCAACACATTCTAGTGAAGCAAAGAAAGCTTCACTGACTAGAATACGTCAGCTCAGCTCAGAAAAAAGGTCCCTTCAAAATAGATTTATGGGCTGCAGATTGCTATCATAAAATAATAAGAATTCGACTTTGTTAACATGTAAAAGCTTGTTTTTTATTAGAGCTTTATTAGAGCGAGGACGTTCAGAAAATAGTATAATCCCTTTCAAGTTTTCGGCAAGCATTTGGTAGACCGCAACGCTATTTATCGTCGATTTTTATTGAAAATTATTAAAGACTTGCAAAATTTCTTCACATTCATATAACGCTACTTTAAAAGCGAGACGCAGGAATTCTCCGCTTTGAACTACCATGCTAGGCCTAAGACATAAAAATTTGATCTGTTAGACTCAACATAACAAGATATGGATGGAATATCAGGCGGACAAAGAGACGGATAGATGGATGGACAGAGGAACGGGAAGGCGGACGGAAGGATAGCAATGCTTTAAGCGATTCGGACAATAATTCTGAATCGTTTTATGCATTGTGCAGCTGCTTAGTACCACACGACCAGTACACACTCTAAAATACGCAGTACACGCATTAAAATACGAATACATTCAAATCCCTCATAGTAAATATAATAGGGAAGAGAAGAAGCAGAAGAATTGTAATAGCGCTTATAGGTCAACACTTACCATAGCTGACTTCAAACAAAAGCTACTCTATCATACATACATTGTGCGGTATTTATCTCTTTTTTCCTTTTTTTTGATTTCCTGATTTTGAAAATATGCTTTGATTGCTGCTTAAAACAGCGTCAGGAGCAAAATGAAACAAAGGTAGAGAAAGTATGCTTTAAAGATAATGTTCTCGTAAGTTCACAATTTAAATTAAATTTTCCAAGGAAGAACTCATTTGCCGGCCGAATATATTTCATATAGGAAAGTAAATGCAACGTTATGTGGTCACCCACTTATTTGGAAGACACTCTCATGCAAGATTTTCTTTAACATTCCAATTTATTTATTGACGCTTATGTAACGTCGAAGCCATTAAGGCGTATTATAATAGATTACAATACCTATCATTTAATCCCCAGTTAACATCTATTTACCATTCTTCGTGCTCCGGCCTTTGAATTTCGTTCATGCTTTCAACCTTAATTACGCCACACTGATTGCTTTGATTAAATTACAATTTTCTACAGAAGGACTGATTATCGCAACAGGCATATCAAATAATTATATATCTTCTCCACTCAGCTTTACAATCCATTGTTATTATTATTACTATTGTTATCTTTTTAAAAGAATTCTTTTATCTATCATTTAAGGAAACTTTCACTACCTGTTGTTATGTCCTATGGCACTTATGGTACAAAAGTGGCAATGGATTAAGTTCGTTGCAATGTATACAACACTCACAAGGGCTTGGTATAGAACAATCTTTTATAATACCTAAGCTTATCTGTGAGTTCATCCGTCTGTCCGTCTGTCCGTCTGATTTCTATCCGTATATTTTTATGTTGAATCGCACTCTTTTAAATATTTGACATCTAAGCTCGGTCTAACGGCTCTCTAACATCTGTTAATGTATTTTTATGTTCAACCTACAGATCAATATTTTGATGAAATTGCCGCTACATCGCTATTGAAAATAGTTTGGATCGAAGCAGTTTTTCGTCCACAACCCGTATAACGCATTATTTTCAAAAATCTGTAAATAAATAACTGTATTAAGCGAAATGTTGTAGGGTGTAGAGTGCTCAATGGTCGGCTCTAACACACTATAACCTGTGGCCAAAATTATTTCATAGCCACAAGAACCCCTTTATTGCAAAATATAGTGAAAAACATCATACTCCGTCACGCAATAACTGAAAAGGTTTAACTTTTACTTGAGATGAAAATTTAACGCTTACTTTAGTAACTTTTCTTACTTTTCATAAAAAAAAATAGTATGATAAAAAGCAATTGAAGGGAGAGTAAAAATTAAATGGAAAGCAAAATTGATTTCTTTTTCTTCCCTTTCCAGCGTTCACGTACATACATAACAACAAAATAGATTTTAAAAAATTTTATACTAATTGCTGCTGTCTTTGAATCCGTTGACAGCAGATAGTAAGGACCTGACGATGGATAAAATAAGGATGGCTTTGATGCTGACAGTGATACTTATATTGGTACTAGTGGTGGTGATGTCGATTCTAATGATAATAGCAGCGGTGAACTCCACTAAGGCACTCTGACGCTCTCTTAGCTGAATCCACGATATAATATTAACCGCAATAACTTTTTTCAAGCAACACAAGAGGAGGTGAAAACGTCTTGACGAGGTGACATCGTAGATTTTAGAAGTTGGGAGTTTGGGCGTATGGGATCTGATAGAAACGCATCTTCACTAGTCAAATTTGGTTGAAACATGGGAACAATTTTTAATTTATGCATCTTTGACAGTCCATTATGCCAAAGAAAGGAACCACTGTCACTTTGTCCAGGTATGATGCAGATCATTTGGTGCTGCTCGGTTTTGCTGAATGTATTGCCGTACTTCGCCATCACACCCAGGGAACGGATGAACATTTTTTCAAATGTATTACCGCGCCCTGTCATCATGTCCGAGTTGCCAGAGATCCCTTCATATCCAGTTTTTTTGGTTCCGTGGGAACTATTACATCAAGATTTACGGGCTCCCTGGTTGCCTGGATATGAAAACAGGGTGCGGTAATGCATCTGAAAAAAGGTTCATCGGTTCCCTGGATGTGATGGTAGGATACGGCAATACATTTGGAAAACGCAGGCAACACCAAACGATCCATGCTTCAAATCTTGACCTACTGACAATGAGTGTTTTACTTGGTCTAATGAAATAACAAAAGAAAAAATTAAAAATCATGCCCATGTTTCAACCAAATTTGACTAGTGAAGAATATTCAAAAATTGTACATATACACAACATAACAATATTCTGTTAACAATATTCTGTTAAAATTAATTCAATTAAGATAAATGTTGTAATATTTTCTTAGGAAAATATATTTACGGCAGATAAGCAAACAAACAGTGTCTTTAATTTTAATGAAATAAAACCAATTTATGCAATTTTTTTCAATTTAAAAAGTAAATTTTTTATTTTAAAATGCCTAAACTAAAGCCAATGAACAAAAGCTTGTAAAGGAAATTCCTTCCATATCAAGTAACTGTTCCAGCAACTAAGCGCAGACGGACGGAACGATGGACATAAAGACAGCGAGGTTGACGTGACTAAAACGACCAGGAACTTTGTTTTCGATAAAACGCCTTTCCGTAATTCGAACAAAGGTTTGACCCTAGCGAACGAAATGTCTGTCAGCCCCGCAACTCCCTCCTGAAAATACGGCAAATTAAGTCTCCATATAAAGCTCAGCAAGGTCATCTTTCCCTTTCCAAAATGAAGGAGAAAGTTAATTTTTCTCCCTCATCCTATTATCAATGCGTTTATTCCTGATCAGAATTTTTCTAATCAGAAATATGAAATTCCTGTTTTTCAAATGCGTCTAAAGTGTTTCAAAAGTATTAAGAGAAGGTTTTATTTGAAAGAAAACACATAAGAACGTTATATTCGACTGGGGCCGAATCTCGCGTACCCACCGAATTTAAAATCTTTAGCGCCATATGCTTTTATTTACAGGTACAAAAACATGAATGGGATAAAACTTACCTTCCACTTTCTAGGTCACTAAAATAAAAGTTTGCATAACCAAAATAAACAAGTAAGGAAATTAAATTAGGTCGAGACCGAATCTTTTATGCGCTCTATAACATGCAGTTAATTTCTTCTATTTCCAAAACAAAATTTTTGTTGATACATATTTTCCTTACTGCTTCTTTTATTTCTATTCTCAATAGGTAATTTTGAATGTGCCTTCTCTCACCGCGAATTTTGTTAGAATTGCCATACCGAAAACTTCGCAGATATTCATGCTGAATTAATAAATCTAACAGCTGTTGCAAATACTTTGTTTACACTAAAAATACAATCGGCGAGGATATATACAAAAATCATGACAACTTGGGCTTAGTTTTACGTTAAAGCAATTGGAGGTTTTGAATAAAAAACTTTCATGGCTAAGACTGGAATAGCAACAATAAATTGGTTATTTATATGCGGTCTAGCCTTTTGTTTAGGTGGTGCGGTGGTGCTCAGTTTATTGCCAATGGGGCCGATGGGAACTGGTTAGTAAATTCCACATCAAAAATAAATGAAATTCATGTGTAATCGTTCTTAACTTTTAGATTGCATTTGCCCTTTGAGTGGAGCTAAACCAATTGTCGGCGATAACTTAAAAGAAACACCTGCCAATCAACATCTGCAGGCGGCGCACAATATGGCTGTATTAGTTCCCTTCAGAGACCGTTTCGAAGAGTTACTACAATTCGTGCCACATCTTACTAAATTTCTAGCGCGGCAAGGAGTGGCTCATCATATATTTGTCTTAAATCAAATAGATCGCTATCGTTTTAACAGAGCTTCGCTCATAAATGTTGGCTTTCGATTTACCAGCGCAGTATATGATTACATAGCAATGCATGACGTTGATTTACTGCCCCTTAATGACGAATTGCGGTATGAATATCCTTCCGATGCTGGACCCTTACATATAGCAGCTCCAGAACTGCATCCTAAATATCACTATGAAAACTTTGTAGGTGGCATTCTTTTAGTAAGGACAGATCATTTTGAAGCTATGAACGGTATGTCGAATAGGTATGTCAAACATTAGACAAATTTGATCCATTAAAAAATATTGAGGAGTTGTATTAAGCCAAGAAGTCTCATTCAAATCATTGATCAGATTATAATATATTGCAGATATTGGGGTTGGGGTCTGGAGGACGATGAGTTTTATGTGCGTATTCGTGACCAAGGATTACGAGTGACCAGGCCAAAAAATATCACAACCAGCAAAAATGATACGTTTAGGTAACGTTTTCGACTTTTGCTAACATTGTTTACAATTGTTGTTGGTAATTATAGCCACATACACAATCGTTACCACCGCAAACGAGACACGCAGAAATGTTTCAATCAGAAGGAAGTCACACGCAAACGCGATCGTAAAACCGGCCTTAAGACATTGAAGTACAGAATTCCTAGTGTGCACGCCATGTCCATAGATGGCATTAATATTACCATTCTGAACATCATTCTTGAATGCGATATCAATGAAACTCCTTGGTGCGACTGTTCAGGGCACCAAGCGTCTGCAGCATCAAACAATTGATAACAGTTGGTCTTTTTTTTGTAATCGTTCTCTTTTAGGCAATAAATTGTTGATTTTTTTTAATGAAACGTTTAGTTTAATATACGTGTACCATTCCATATAAAAAGGTCCAAAATAGTACATAGGTGCAAAGAGCGCCCATAAAACTATTAGTCAGCAAACTCTGTCGGCTTATGAAGTATTTACGCCATTGTGTACCTGATTTTTTTAAAACCAAAAGCCACAATACCAATACCGAAAGGAAATAGAACAGGAAGCCCATCAGTCCACTAAGGCCTAGAATACCTAAAATATTTAGAAAGTGAAAAATTGATAACGTTACATCCGCACATTAAAATATGCCTGAGAACATGCCTGCAGCAGAACCGGCGATGGCCGCCATTGATGTACGACAATATTCCACAACCGAAGTATTGTTTCTGATAGCACTCTCGCTGTAGGCGATTATATCTGTTGCGCCCGATCTAGTGCGTTGCATTTTATTATTTACAGGATTTACAGAAAAATTATATGTTTAATACAAATTATGCACTGTCTTTTTGGTATGTTTCTTAAAGTAATATTTCATATACGACAAGAACAGCTGATACTATTTATTCGATAACTACGATAAGTACGAAACTATTGAAATAAGATACGTTTTCCTTCTTCGATTAGTTGCCATCACTTGCTGGCATGGTTATCTTCTGTTTGTTCTAAAAGTAGATTATCTTTCGAGGGTTTTTTATCAAGTAAAAAATTCCGGAGATCTTGGTTTTCATTAATACGTTTTTATTCTGCGTAACTTATTAACTACTAAAAGTAAAAACCAAATTCGATATCTTCATTTTTGCGATCAGGAGAGTATTAACAGCACACACACAGCACAAGTGAGCCGACAGACAGACAGACATGGCTTAATCGATTCAGAATTTCAGGCTGATCGACAAGGTGTATGCTTTATAGGGTCTCTAAAGTTTGCTTTTCTATGTTGTAACCGTTATACCAAAAGAAATATTCCCCATCCTTATGCCATTTAGTGTTTACAGATTTTCGACGAAATTTGCTTCACGAAGGAAACGATCAACAGCAATAAGATATATTCTGGAAATTGGAATAGTTACTATCCTATTCAGTATCGCCATTCAGACTCGCCCATTGAATTTTCTCATTGCTTCCGAATTAGATGCTTCCTTAACTCAGTACATATTACATATTTACATATTCATATTATTTAAAATCGTTTTATACGGACAAAAACAAAAAATAAATTCTTACAGGATGCTCCTTTCTTCGCTTGCACTTTAAATAAGTAATCAATTAAAAGTTTCCTACGTATTTAATCTCCTTGGGTACTGAACAATTCAAAAAACGACTATAATCTTTTACTTGGCATCAAGAAATTTGTTTTTAACTAATGTTAATGCGACGATATAAAAGCGCATTACAATATAAATAATTTTTAATACAATAAATTACTTTTCCTCGCACTTTAACAGAGATGGCGCGTTTTTTAACATAGTTATCATCGACAATTCAACGTATGATTTCAGAGGATACTTTTCTTTTTCTTCTCTATGACTTCTTTTACTTGCTCGATAAAAACTTCGTTGGAGGGTATAAAAACGACAAACAATTAAATTAGAAGTTTAAAAGCATTCAATTTCTCTTAACATTAAATATAATGCTTTTTTTTTCTTTTTTATTGGGTAAGCGATTAAGCCATTCAAGCTTTTACGTCCTTGCATACCATACAATGCAGTTGTTAGTCGCTATTACCGTTATGTTGATGCTTGGATTCTGTCTAGAGTGTAGTTTTCCTAATTATTTTCAGATGATGTTATTATTAATTGCTTCAGGCAAAAAGTTTTGGAAGGATAGTTTTTTCGCTCAATAGACTTGTGACCTTAAAACAACTTTCTTAGATCCGTCACTAAATGCTATAGCGAATAATAATTTTAACATTCGACTTGCAGTGCTATAAAGACATTTCTAACTCTAAATGTTTATCGATATATCGGTTGTATTTTATGACTAAAGATAAAAAAAACAAAACTGGAAAGATACCAAATACAGGAGGCGTCTGGAAATTCCTTGAGAAAGTAAGTATAGGGGCTTCAAAATAATTTTGAATGTGAATCTTTCAACGGTGTTTGTCCCTTGAACAAACCAAGAAGCGTAAGTAATATGTTATCCGTACCTTCCTTGCTCAACGAATTTGATGCTTGCCAACTGCTGTGCTCTCTGCGTACCTGAGAACAGATGCCGCGCGTTGGGTGCTTTAGAGGTTAGGGAGCAACCCGGCTCGCACAGCAAATTTTCTAATTTATTATCATTGAATTACTTGCTGTCGTAGTAATGAACCCACGATTCATTCCACACTAAAAAATCTATTCTTACGAAAAGGATCCAAATCCTTTTGTAATAATCTTAGGCGAGACTATTCTTCCAATTACTCCGATTTTACACAAACTGAAGATCATGTCAAATTACTAGTTTTTATTTGGTCACCAGGGGGGAAAAGCGGTGGTTATTATCCCGGAATGGGACGCAATGTTTAAATGAATTAAAAGAGAGTGTTTTTGGAATTAGAGAATTCATTAAAATAAACGAAGGAAGAGAAATGAATGAATGGAAAATCCAGCATATGAGGGATTTACAGAATATGGAAATGGCCTTCTTCTAAAGCAACAGAAGCAAAAAGAAAATCTTCCAAACTTTCCAATTATTGAATAATTCCTGGCATGTACTAAACTTTCCAATTAAATGTCTGATCTTTTCGAAAACATTTCGGTTCCGCAGGAGCGATTTAAGAAAGAAGTTGACTTCGGTTAGCCTACGTTTATGATAACATAAGCGCGGATCATTCAACCTGTTCAATATGTTATCCGTCTATTTACCATCGGAATCACTAATCTTGATTTGGGAACAGTATCATTGCGAAGCCAGTTTAAGATTTCATTTCCTGTCACGTGATTGCATCTCTCATGAGAACAATACATGTTCACAGAAGAGAATTTCGCTGCAAGCCTAAGAGATTATCGCACCCAACAAACAAATAATTTCTTAAATTCTTAAATTTCTTTTTATCATATTATTCACCTTCAACTTTTATTTCAATACTAATCCATTTATTTGTTTTAGAATAAGCTAGAAAATAAACAACAAAAAAAAAAAAAACCGTTACCGTCAGACCTATTATAAGTAACTTAACAGTTTAGCGAACAAATTTATTCGTTATGGATTGATGGATGATTTTATTGTTTAAAGGTGAAAGGATTATTAAAAAAAAAAAAAAAAATGAATTTTGTCAGCAACGAACAACGCCAGATTATTGCATAGTTTTTAAGGAGAGTAAGGATTTCAATCAATTTTCTTCAATTTATAGGTTATAAATAATATGTAACGAAAGCAGCTTTCACATAATTTTGAAAATTTATTTTTGCTATGTCCGTGCGAAGAAGTATTCCGATATATTTACTTTTTTCTTCACAGTCGTTCACTCTCACTAACAAATAATTCTGTGAAATTAATTAATTAACGTTAATTTCACAGAATTAAAGTTGCTAATAAATTTAACAAAATTAATGTTAATCAATTTCACAATTGTTAACCTAACATTAATTCCAACCTATTATCTCTACCTTAGAGAGTCCGCTGTGTTTTTGCGAATGTTTTTGCTAAGGCTATCATTTACTGCGCGTGCGGGGGTTAGTTTCGGAATACTTGTGAACAACAGTTTTATGCTTCTGTGGAGCAAAGCCATCCTCGCCAACGGATGTGTCGGATATGGTGGTCCTTAAAGCTGAAGATGGCTTACGATCGGTCTGTCGGCAAACACAAGTTACACTTGCTGAATCCGTTAATACGATTTGACCAGATTTCGTCTTTTTCGCAATTTTCTTCCGTGAACACTTCTCGTATTCTTGTTCATCTCTATCGGATACGTAGCCACTGGTATCTTGGTCGTCGCATTTTTTTTCGTTGCAATAGTATCGAGTTAAGTCGGAATTATCAGTTCCTACACCAGCGCAAACGTACTTGCGCCTCGTCGGCGTTATCTCTATTAAAGAAGAAGTATACCCTGCCGATTCACGTTTAGCGGTCTCGCGACCACGTCCATCATACACATTATCGTCAAGTTGATCTTTCAATCTTCGATTGAAGCCGTAAGCATTTTGTGAAACCGATGGGCTATCAAGATCATTGCAATAGCACTTAGCCTTGCCGCAATTGCGTAAACAGCTTTTCTTTCTGCCAAGCGTTGAAGCGTTCTGTTTTAAATTTGCTCGCGGTCCCGAGCCATCGAATTCAGTGCTGCCACTCGACATTAATTCATTTAAATCGTCATTCATTACAAATTTACAACAAAAGCATTTCCGAGGTCGACCATCATTTTGTGCATCAACAGCGAAACAGCACATCTTTTTCGGCTTCATGTCCTCCTTTGAGTCGTTAATAATGCAACATTGCATCTCCTTATCCTCAACTGTACTACAGTCAGTTTCTAATATTCTGGTAGCAG
The DNA here is from genome assembly GCA_000688735.1 of Glossina austeni. NCBI lineage: Eukaryota > Metazoa > Arthropoda > Insecta > Diptera > Glossinidae > Glossina > Glossina austeni. The sequence continues at coordinate 377,781 of KK502552.1, forward strand.
ATCTGTTTTCTGGTATCCTAGACAGTTCCGATGTAGATTCGTTTATTCTGGTAGCAGACCTTTCTTTTGGAATAGTGAAACTATATCTCGATTCCTCCTTTCTTTCTTTTGGAATAGTGAAAGCAGATTTTGATTCCTCCTCTTTTTTGTTTTGAATATCTGATATAAATTCCAACAGTAGACGAAACTGCCGTAAGTTGTTATCGCTTTGTTCTGTCATTTCTGCAACAAGAAACCATTGAAAAGAAACAAAGCAAACAAACAGATACCAAGTTAAAAGAATAGAGAGAAAAGAGAGAAGAGCGAGAGAAGAGAGAGAGAGAGAGAGGGAGAGAGTCACTACAATTGCAAAACAATATGATATTGATAGTGCAAAAGATGCGACTTTCTTGTCAATTAATTCGACTTAAAGCAAGTGTAACCAAGCGTTCGGTTGTAACGTGTACTCACTTTCCATCGTATCATTATATAGCTTTTCCAATTTCTCCTCGTTTCGTCTAGTGTCAGTGTACAACATTTCCAATTTTTCGTCGTTTCGTTCAAGCTTCGTGCCCAAATTGTCGACTTTATTCGCCGTCAGCATACAGTAATCGCGTAAACCGCCATCAATGGATTGTCGTACCGATTCTAAAATGTTGTCGTGTACAATACTTAGAAAATCGGCGCAATAATCTTCGATTTGCTTAGGCGGATAGGACTTATCACTTCGTTTGTCTGAAACCTCAGGCTCTTCACGGATTACTGCCAGCGGCGGCGGCTGCTCCGGTTTTGTGACCTTAATTGTGGCAGGACAGTCGCAAATATTCTGCTTAACTCGCTGTTGCTGTTGTTGTTGTCCAGGCAATATTGTTTTACAACCACATAAAAAATTCCCGCATCCGCAGGATGTCCTTATCACTTTTTGTTTTTTAGGACCTCGCGCGGGTAAACTAGCTTCATGGAAATGCCTCCACCCCGTACTGCAAATAGTAGCACTGGCCTTCTTGCATATGATATCCGATGGAGTTGTGTCCACTTTTCTTCCTCTTCCAAACAATTTCTTCGAGAACGGGTTAGACTTTGAAGAGGTACAATAGCAAGGCGTACATGGGGCTTTATCTGAATCTCTTGGTGGCTCAGGCTTCGGGCTCGCATATGGCTCAGACTTTGGACTGACATGTGGCTCAGGCTTAGGGCAGGTACACTGATTGTTAGATCTAGAATTATCAGTGCAACACAGGAGTACCGGCTTACAGTTTTCTTCGGTAATATTTTTGTGAACGTTTCTTATCATTTTATTATATTCCTCTTGCATATTAATTCTGTCGTTATCAAATCTTGGACTCGTATTATTATTTGGATTTAAAGCCTTTTCATGACTGAGACTATTTGAAGCGCGATGAGTGTTCGGTTTTATTTGCCTTTTTTTGGGGACGGTTTTTTTTGATGAATTTCGCGTACTTTGGGATTGGGACGGTATTGCCATTGGCGTTGTCGAACCACGTTCTTTTATATTTGGTACTCTACCATCTGATTGAATATTCTGGTGGCTGATTCGCTAATAATAGAGCCTTTCTCGAGTAACTATTTTCTACCAAATCACAGCGGTAAGTAGTTTGATAAGAATCCAGATAACTGTTGTCTGCTGCAATCCAACTGCCACGCGGATGCATCGATTTGCAAAGCCCTGCTGGAGAGTCCTCTTTTCTTCAGTATTTGCGGCTGGAGATTTCGAAAAATTTTCAGATTCTAGATTAGTTCCAAGATTTAAAATAGACGTAGATATGAGAATATTTATTTTCCGAAACGGTTTTATTTGCAAAAATAATGAAAAGGCCGGTAAGCGGTTGTATGAAATAAAAATTTAAAAAAATTTTCAAACAAAACTGATAAATATTTGTTAAAATTTGTGAAGTTATTGTGAAATGAAGTGCGTATCCAAAAATTTTGTTCTCTTTTATTATGCTATCCCATGAGTTGACAAATTCTAAAAAATTTATTTTGACTTTGAAGCGTCAAGAAAAATTTGCGCCAATTATTTCTAAACTGTGGAATGGAAATAAGAGCTAAACAGATAACAATCCGATAGAATAGCTTTCTATAGGCACTTTGCAAACACTACATCGAAGGGAGATTACGGTCTGAGTACCATCACTAAAACTAGACTTATTTTTGAACTTAAATTAATTAAATATCAAACTAATAATAAAATTCCATAAAAATATTTTTAACAAAAACAACGAAAAATAGAAGGGGATCGAATTTTAATTTCATATTCCCACAGTTTGATATCCTATTAGAATCGGGCAGACTTTTTCATGAAATATTACTTCTTCTTCTTCTTATTTTGCGAGTCAGCCAATCAACAGCAGATGATTTATCGTGTTGAGTAATAACATTTGCTATTGAAGAGAGGGAGAATGTGCGTAGACTTCTCGTCAAAGCTGACACTACCCTTCACTCACTTAATCAGTCAATCAATATGCATATATTTTATAGGATCTCAAGTAAGATATATGTATGAAATTTCACAAAGTTTTACGACTATTCTTCAAAAAAAAAAAAAAAAAGGAAAAAAAGTTTAGATGTTACCGTATCTATATGCCCGCATGTGCTCCCACACCGTATCCCATTTTTGATGAAAATCAATTTTGAAAGCAGACCAATATCTGGTTATAAGTGAAGGTCTCGTCGTAATGCTTATATGAGACGACAGCGGTGATTTAAATTTCGTCCACAGAACTTCGGCCGGTTCATCGTTATTCAGGGCAAACCATAATTTGAGAATATTCGAAGATTGACTATTCGAATCGTACGACTTTAGAATTTCGGGAAAGTCGAGTTTCTCAAGTGATCGATCTCTTAGGTAATAGTCTTTTACTTCTTCATGTAAAGAATGGCAGATATAATCTTCCGATAATGATATTTTAGAAGACATTGAACACCCAGCTAACAAGCGATCACTTTCTAAATCGTTATCTTTTTTAGCCACATACAGATCGTATATTAATGATGAGGACCGTTGTGAGATTGGTCGCTGCAAATGTAAGTAATCGTCACAATTGTTTTCTTCGTACGATTGGTCACTTAACTCAGCCCCACCGAGAGCCCGACTTTGAAATTTCCCGTTGCGGTCAAGCTTATGTCCATTCTTCGCAAAGTTTTTCCTATCTTTGAACTGACATGTGCATAGTAGTTTCTCACAATCGGAGCAATCGGAGGATGCTTGAGACAATTCAACTAGCTTTGAATCGCTGTCGGAGTCGCAGTTTTCGTTTATCAGATTTCGTAGCACAGTTGCACTTTGGATGCACCTGAAATCCATGACTTCTGCATCTGTATTTTTACATAATTTCTTGTTTTCTGAGGTAGGACGAAATACCAACACAATTACCTTGACTGGTTGTGAGCATTGTCCTGTTGAACAAGTGCAACAGGTACATGGACGCGGCCCGGAACGCTTCGGCTGATGTTTCTGTTCAGGGCTTTCAACAGATTTTTCTGCAGACTTTTCTATCGGTTTTTCTGGGCGCTTTTCTAAGAACTTTTCAAGGCAAACACAGCAGCCTGCTTCTGCACGCGAGTATTCTTGAACGGTGCACGAACGAACATTTTCGCTATCGCGCTTAGTTCTCTCTCTCTGCGGCGGTGAAAGCTCTTCAGAATCGCCATTTTGCGCAAAGCCCTCGGAATCTGCCGAGTCGTGGTATTCCTCAGTGTCTTTGTAAGCGCTGTCACTATCAGAATCAGTCTCTTCCGCCTGAGCAATTTTCTCCGGCCTAGATTTCTGTACATATTTCTGCGACACTTTGTTTTGTGTCTGCGACACGGTTTTGTTTGATTCCGATTTGCATTTTATCTTACACTTGACTATATTTATAATTGGTTGTTGAGGACATTTGCATATGGTGAACTCTTCTCTGTCCGCGGTCGTTTCTTGAGATCCCTTTCGTTTGGCAGCTTCTTGATGCTTGGTTCCTCCATTTATTCTGCGCGTAAATTTTTCCGAAAACGGTCTCAATTTCGGCGGAATTGGTTCTGAAGGAGCTTCACTTTTTTTCGCAACTTCCGCCCGCTTATCTCTTCGTGTAGTTCTGCTTGTTCTTTCTTCTTTACTTGTCTCTGACCGCAGCTTGGGCTTTCTTACATCTCCCAGTTGCTTGTTTACAACTTCCGTTTTCGATCTTAAAGCAATGCTTGGCAACTTACGGGCACCATTTTTAGTTTTTTCCATATACTCTTTAACAATTTGCTGCGGATAGATTGTTGTTCTACAACTGGGCGGAGAGGGACAGGGAACTGGGCAACTCGGCGGGCAAGGATAACAACATCTTGAATAATCCATTGATTGACAATCACAAAATGTATCACAGGGATCCTGCATGGTGGGAGCGCAACACTTGTGCCGAAAATCCCAATTGCAATACATTTTCAAAATTTATACCTTTTCTTTATGGCGAATTTCTTTTAGCTTTTATTCGCTTCAATAACCGTATCACAAAAAGTAGTTTTGTTTCTTTACGTTTTTCTAAAAACCTCAATTTACAATTTTTGCAAAAAGGAAAAAAAAAAAAGAAATAATAAGATCGTTAATTGGCCATAAGTCCACTCGGAGTTTTTGTAATTTTGTGTTTTTTTTTCACGGCAAGTTTAATTTGGAAGAAACGGGATTCTCAGAGAACAAAAAAGTTTCAATTTTTTTTCCTTTCAATGCTTCTTAATTTTGATATCTTTGAAAACATATGAGTTTCAAAAATATCTGTAATGGAAGATTTTAACAAATCACAGTCCAGTTACTTTACCACTCACTGGAATATATTTTCGAAATGCCTAAGCAAAGTTTAAATGCCGTTGATTCGCAGTACACTCAGCGATGCCCACACAACCCTCGAATGATAATCAATTATTTTATATCTGCTTCTGCTACTATTTCACTATTCTTTTCTTCTTCTTTTCTGAAAAATTACTGTCTGAATTATTGGAATTGAGACGCGCCACATTAGAGCGTTTGTGAGAAAGTATTCCTTCATTTTACTCGCACCTCTCCTCATTGGTAGTCGATTTAAACAATAGGTCTCTCTCTCAAAATTTTTTAAATCACTTCAGAAGCGACTCCAACAGGCAACTACGACAAATCTTCTGCTTAATTGCTAGTGGGTCGTACAACAACGACACGATGACCAATATCAAATTTAAAAACTGTGTTGGAAGCGAAAATTGATAAAAAAAAAAAAACATCGACAATGCTATCGTACACACTACTCCAATGTCAATCTTCCCCCAACTACTTTGTATCCAACGATCATTGAGGAAACCATTGAGAACGGAGTATTTGGCAGAGTCCGCTTTGGCGATGCAATTGCAACAACCAATAAGTCCTTCAGATGTCCTAGTGCGTAAGTACGGGAAAACAAAAACAGATTCACTATGACTTTCGGACACATTTTCACAACTCGAAAGCGCACATCCGATACGTCTAACCCTATGGGAATCTTGAAGGCCCCTAAAGAGCCCTCTACGCAAAAATTGGCTTAAGGGCAGAACATTACTTTATGGGTTCGCACAAATGGAAACGATATCTCGGGAATGAAAACAATCCGCCGTACCTTTCCCCCTTTCTAAGGCAGCTCAACTTTATCCGATGTTGTTCAAGGGTTCTAAACGAAAATTCAAGCAATGTGGCGAGAGAGTACTTTACGTAATAGATTCGCCTTGGCGTAGTTCGAGAAAGACATACAGATACTGTAATCATCCTAAGCGTAGGATTTTGCCGAGTATAGGCAGTGCAGCCCCTATATTCAAATCAGTTTTAATGATTGAAATAATTTGTTTGCACCTACAGCCACAAACGATTTGGTTCATTTTGTCAGAACGGTTAAAAATATAATTTGGACGCCTCAAAAACCCTGTAAACTATATATTCGTCTATATATTAATCTACTACTGTACAGTATTCTGTGTCGATTTGTCCCTTCGCCTGTCTTATGGGCTTCAATTTTAGCAAAAACTTTCAAAGTCCTAGAAGGTAGCTTGCTCTTGAAAGCAGACCAAATCGGTTAATGGGCACACCTATCGTACAACATAAACTGAGGATTCTCCCGGTTCGGTTTATTTTTCTGTTGAAGATGCTCAGCTTTCTTGAACCGGTTAGCGTCGACTTTAATGATTTTTAGAATACTAATCATAGCGTCGTAAAATCGCACACATTAATGTCAGTCGCTACGACCAAGACATTTTACTAACGGAAAATCGTGAAATTGAAAAAAAAAAAAAACTTTCGCGCTTTAAGACTTTTCTCCGCGCATTCTAGAAACAGTTATTAAGCAAAAAAGAGGAAAATGAAAAACGATTGCTTTAGGGGCATCAAAAAAAACCAAAAGATAATATCTACTCTTAATTGATCATGTCAAGGATTCATTGGAATGTGTTACTTTCTCGACTTGATGTAGAGCAGACAGAGAGAGACCATCGCGGAAATAAATTACAAAATATATTGCAATACACACTAAAGTGTAGTCCTTTCGACTACATTATTATCAATCCCAACGAAAAATCGATTAACGGGAATCTCAGAGCCGAAGAGAATGCGTTCTTTAAAGAGTAAAGCGAGCTCAATAGAAGTGAATGAATGAATGAACGAACGAATGAATGAACGAACGAANCGAAGGAGGATATTTTCAACTTAGTTTTGTAATTGGTGGTCTCTTCCATTTATTAAAAACATTATTTCTTCTACTTATATAATAATAATTCTGTTTATAAAATACAACCACAAACACATGCGGAAGCACGAGTTAAGGCATAAAATCTTTCGACGAAATTTTCAAATCATTTTTCAAATGAATTACAGCTTGTTCATCTTTGCACACACTTTGGTACGGCGACGGTTTAATGAAGGATCGTATGCAAGGCGCAAACAATTTCTTATCCATTTCGGAAGGATTATTACGTCCGAAGATTAGAGTTGATAGACCAGAAGAAATAATTGAAACCAAACAGCCGACAGTGACATAGAAGGTGAAAGACATGTGATATATGTACTCCGATACGGTTTTCGAACTAAAGAAAAGAATAAAAAGCATTTAGATTTTTAAGTTCAAATGAAGCTCTCTGCGCTCTGCGCTCTGCGCTCTGCGCTTTCAAGAGAAGCTTGCCTATCGTCCATAAACAAAGTGTTGTTCGATTGTGCTTTAGGTTCAAAGTCATAAGTGCAGCCTGCGGTAGTTACGGGCTTTTCGGCGTACACCAGTTCACCAGATGCCAAAGCCATTTGTCCCTTAACACAAATCCACGTCATTACCGCAGTCGAGATGACACTTCCTGACATAGCGCTCTACAGAAGGAGCGAAAAAATATTAAAACTTTTTGCAAGACTTCCGTTCGTACTTACTTTAGCATTTATCCATGGAACTAACAGTCCCATTAAAAATAAGCCCAATAAAGGCCCGCAAGTAACGGAGCCCAATGTTATCGATAGCTGCAGCACCGCATGACCCAAATGTTCGACAACAAACACAAGCGCAACACATAACGTGCCAATCAGTACAACCGATATACGCATTATGATCGCCGTTTGCCTTTCGCTTAGCGGCGTTACTCGTGAAGGTTTTATATAATCTTCCAAGAAGACAGCAGCCAAAGAATTCAATCCAGTCGACAAAGAACTTAAAGCAGCACTGAAAACTCCAGCCACAAACAAGCCGGGCATGCCCGGTAAAAAGCGTAATGTTTCCATTACCATCAACGGGACCAATTGATCTTTCGCTTTAGCTAACTGAAATACGTCAAAACATACGTGTGCGCGTGTGTGTGTGTGTGTGTGTGTGATATGCATACATTTGAATATTTTTTCTCACCTTTGTACTTAAAGGATCACAATCGTGATAAGTTGCGAATATCAGTAAACCGTTATAAAATGTTATGAGGTAAAACAATATGACACCGCCTGTGAATAGAACACAGGCCAACTTTGCTTGTCTCATGCTAGGCAAGGAGAGATACCGCTGAACAATCACCTGATTGCCGCAACACACTTGTATAAAGTATAAAGTGGTACCGACGAATATCGAGAGCATCGAAATCCGTACAGTGGGATCCCACGTAAAGCTATATGCAAATTACACGAACAATCAATAGTGCGTTTCCGATTTTATTTCAAAAATCAATAGACTTACTCTGGCAGCTCTATGCGTCCGCTATCGTAATTACGCTGCCAAACCACCTGAAAACCACCGATATCGATGGTACCTTTGACGATAATGAATATGATGGCGCCAATCATAATCACCGTTTGTATGACATCGGTCCAAACGACTGCCTTTAATCCGCCCTATATAAAGGTAAACAAACTTTTTTATAATATCAATTACTTACTATCTGCGTAATAACGCGAAATGAATGGAAAATCCATTGACCGGTTATATCATTTAATGCATTTGTGTAGAGTTGTATATGCGGGTACCTTCAATAATTATTTGAAATCAATTTCCTTGCACCGCGACAGGACAATTGTGCAAATTATGATACTTTTGAAATAGTTGACATATCTTTACGCCAATTCAGACAATTTATGAATCTATTGCGTCTTGTGATCGTGCTCTAACTAAGGAAAATGACAGACGATCTACCTTTGGTTAGATCACTTAATAGAATAAATTTCCTTACAATAAGAAGCAAAGCAAGCAAAGCAAGCAGTTCAAATTGATAATGCAGATCATACTTTGTACATGTGAGTTCTGACAGTCAAACACACATGAGTGAATCAATCACTCACGTTAATGTTTTACGTAAACAAAATATATTTTTTTGCCATTAGGCTTAAGATAAATCCCCGCTTTATTATACGTATCAAAACAGAATGATTTTTTGAATCCATTTGCACATGTCTGTCCGTCGGTCTGCCGATGTATTTTTGCGTGGTCCGCCGATAGGTCGCAAATTTTGAAGATACTTTCATGAAATTTGTTCCGGTAACATATTTTGACGTAAGAACGGACACTATAGAAAATCGAATTCGGATTGAACCACTTTTTTCACCAATTCCCTTACAAACCCTTTATTTTGACAAGTTGTTATTTTGTTGAACGAACGGATTTGAACACACTTGTCCGACTACTTCTCATATGACGCCTTTGAATGGCGGGCCGTGGTCCACTGTCTGTCTGCATTGACTGCAATTGTCTGCATTATATTGGACTTTTTCGGGCAACACGATTAGAAGCAAACCGATCTTACGCTAATTTATGGACCCTTCGATAAGCACTTCAAAGAGACGACCGGCATTCCGCATTCCGCCTTCCCATCTGTAAATAGTAGAGAAGAAGAAAATAATATCTTACCACGGTAGTGTAGAATATGCAAACCACACACACGACAGGAGTAACAATATGAATATTAATTCCGGTAACTAAAAAAACAAAATAAAAAAAAAAGGAAAAATTAATTTTCTAAAATTTATAAAAATTCGATTGGATTAGTTTACCTTGGTTAAATGCTAAAGCTGGCACATAGATCACTATAGGTAACCAGGTAATCTTAACCAGGAGATATGTATTTCATCCATTTAATGCATCATTGATGATATCAAAAGAAATCGAGTCATAAACAAAAAGCGAAAAATAATTTACCATAAAATTGTTGTTCATTGCAGATCGTAAGCCTGCAACTGTGCAACTTACCGTCCCAACTGAGAATAAGGTCGACCCAAACAAACGTATGGCTTTGTCGAACCGCATTTCAAAATACTATAAATAGGCATTTCGTGTTCAGGTGAGTATACGTCTATGATCTTTTTATTTTTTAATTTAATATAAAATGTTGGAAAAGAATTTTACTTTTTACATTAACAACTGCTTAGCATATCAGCTGCAAAGTAGAGTGAAATTTTCACTTTTACAATGCTTTGAGCTTGAGTGGGGAAAAAGCCCAAGATCCGAGTATTCCCAGATCTTTCGCTATTCACTCTAAATAGGTGTCTTTTGATGAAAGAAATTCAATTCTTCAATATTTTAATTTTTTCTTGGAAATCCTGTACACATCAAACACACGGGAATACCTAGTGTACCTACAAATCTGTTGAAAAGGTTAAGACTTCAACAAGACTGGTTTTTAATTATCGATGAAAATATTCGAAAGATTTCTATATCTTCGAGGGTGCGGCATTTTTCTACATATCACCGATCTACGGAATCAAGTCATTGAAAATAACGGGTGTAAATAAATGTACGCGACTAAATCGACTGATTTAGCCGGGTTCTGGCATTGAGAGCTGTCATCAGTGCAGGCTTCCCTGCCATAGTTTTGGTCACATTTAGCATTCCGGAATAATGGCTACAATAGAACTTTTCAGAATACGACTGACAGTCTTACGCTTCTCTTCATCTCACAACATTCGCATTCCATTCGAAACTCTTATTGCAGTGTAACTTCGACTGATCGCATTAAAGTTAAGGTGTTGCAGTTTTTGTACTTGCCATACGTCAATCACAGATGACGATAAGTTAGGTAATCATAGAAGACTGCTTACAAAGCTAAACCAATGCATGACTTATAAGACTCGAAAAGCAAGTGCGCCACGAGGTGCTAGAAGAATAGCCTTCTCCTATTCTCGAGCCGACAGCACCTTCACACACCCAGCACAGGCCCAAATGTAACACTTGGTTACTCTTTCGGAGTCGAAAAGTTAAAAATTGCGTATAAATTGGTGACAAATTAGTTAGAAAAGCGTATGTTCCCATAACTGAGCAGAGTAATACTGAAAGCATGCGGAGACTTTTCACTTCTTCAGCAAAAAGGACGTTAACAATTCCCGTAAGTTCTTATCATGAGGCTGCGTGGAAAAAATATTCTTATACACGAGAAGAGAAGCTTTGCCATGCTATCCGGCACATGACTCATGATACAAAGGCTTATGGGCATAATTAATTTAAAATCTCTCTTCTTGTTGAAAGAATCCATAGATGAGTTCAATTTTAAAGCAGTGGTTTTTTAAAACAATTTGTCTGCAAAGCAATAAACTTTTTTTTTTTTTAATATCCCACTTTACACACCCACTTCCAACAGTTCTTTACAAAATTCCATTTGTTTCGGAATAACATTAGTCCTAATAATTATTGTCCCCTCTTTTTGTACAAGAAAATTTCTTTTATCGGCCTATGCGCCTATTCTCCTTTCATGCCAAAATCTTGCAATTCTCGCTAATAGCTTTCTTCTATCGTTTGCGTCAATACCATTAAGTAGGACATTCATTCATGGTAATGATCGAGGAGGGTTTTCGAAAAAATCTGGACGAGATCCCTTCAAATTATCACTCGTTGTTGTTGTTGGGGAGATCTTTTCAAGTACTTCCAAGTAGACCAAGATGCTTAAGAATCTTGATCCTAATGAGAATCAATTCTACGTTGACAATTAAGCAATGAAGCGAAATTTCATCTGACCTCTCTTGCTACAAGACCCTGTGCGGTTCTCGAAATAACTAAAAAGCAGTTTAAACTGGTTTGGCATAAAATTCTACAAAATAATCTTTAATATAAAAAAGTAGTTGGAACAACTTTTTCTAATAAAAAGCACTTAAACTTCATTGTCAAGTAATTGTAGTCGCAAAAACTCGATGGACTTACCTCATAGGTTGAAGTCAATTGCAGATTATAGAAAACCGGTAAGAAGACATACCATGACACAACGCCTGATATCGCTAAGGTTATTAAAATAAACGCGTACTGTGTGCCGTAAACGTAGATTTCGGTCGAGGTGCCCAATAGCGATATGCCCGAAACAAAACTGAAAATGGAAAGAAAAAAAAAATCAAAAATATATATAAAAAATACTCTGTAAAACCGACTTCTTGAACTTGAGCTTGAAATTTTTCCCTCGCCCCAAAACTTTTTCGAATATAAGTCGTAAATATTTTAGGGGTCACTGAAGGCAACAAGGCAAAAAAAGAGGAACGCGAAGAGATAATTTGAAGTCAAGTGTGTGTTACTTGTGTGTCTTCGTGAATCGCTAGCTAGAAAATCAATTACATAACCGATAATTAATGTATTACGTAAAAAACAAAAAAAATGTATTTTTAACAAAATGCGAAATATCATATAAGAATAAGAACAAGAATAAGAACAAGAACAAGAATAAGAACAATTTGACAACTGTTTTATATAGTCACTTAGGATGATGGTATCTTTTTATAGGGGCACCGTCTTAAATATAAATAGATCTGACTTGTTTGCTTCAATTTATATCATTTGCATATAAATTTTGTGTATGTATGTATGTATGTATGTAAACATGAATAGATAAAATACATAAGTAAAACATTAACTGACAATAAACTTAATAGGAACACGAGATTGTCAAGATCTTTTGAATATCTTTTTCATGAACTAATTAAAGCCAATCACCAACTTTAACCAATAACTCGCATTTGTAATACAAGTACAGGCATAATATATATATATATATATATATATATATATATAACTGGGCAAAGTCGTGCGTTGAATACCACACAACACCTGAAGTAATGTAATCCTGCATTTATCATATCCTGCGGTCGACCTACCGCTTCATCCATCCATCCATCCGTCCGTCTATCTATCCGTCTGTCTGTCTTGTTTTCTTGCGTTCAATCTATTGGACCACTTGGACCACTTGGCCCATATAATGCCTTATTTTAAAAAGTCTGTAACTATAGGATAATGTAGGCTATCTAATGGTGGAACGTGGCCCACTACAGTTTTTTTATTTGTTTTCGTCACGAAACAGCAAGAATTATACTTTCGTTCCATGTTCTATGAATTACGATTATCTTAACATTAACGTACTGAAAATTGGACTTTGCCGCTACATAAAAGCTTGCTTTTCATGAGGACTCTTATATGGAATGGAGTTCAAAAAACAGAATCAAAATTTGCCAAAGTTCGCCTTAGAAAGAGGTACTTCGCAAACCAGCCTATCTTTCAAAAAAATTTTCAAATCTATTTAAAATGCTCGGCGATTTTCTCAAATAGCGACTTTCTCAATTGAAGGTCGTCAAAACCGTTCAGTCTAACCCGTTTTCAATAGGGTTCGTCCTCAGGCCAAAACACATCAATGTATCAGAATTGCTCAAAACGTTTCAAAAATTTTCAAACTCTAGGCTAAACATAACAAACGGACAAATGGATGGATAGATAGACAAATAGTCGTCTTGCTAATACATACTCCTGATTTTGACACTCAATCGCACAAACGTGTACCCCATGCAGTGTAGGTGCAGGCTGTAAAAGAAGAGGTAGACAGAAATGCATAGCGAACAAAGTGGATCGAGAAAATATTGCTTGTAAGCGTACACCGAATTATAGAGCGCCGAGCGCACAAAAAACGAAATTGGCGTTGCCTTGAAGCTGATCTGGTCACTTGTTAGATTAAATTTCAACTTCAACTTTAAAATAGTAGCAATTTTCTCATCGACCATTATTTTTTCAACTTTAAAATGTTTGTCTCTCCATCTGGGTTCAGATGCCTGGGGCGGCTGACCATATGGTCAAGTTTGAAGATCGACCTCAAAGAATAAGAAAAGAAACTGTTAATCTAAGATTTCATACACAATGAGCTTGATCTGCAAGTATTTTCTCGAGCCTTCTAAAATTTTAGTACAAAAAGGGGTTTTTTAAAACCCAAACAAACAAAACAACAAGATGTCCCAAACTTTTATTCAAAATAAGAAGTAATGAAACCTCAGGGATTTTTGGGCATTTCTGCTATCAATAACATTAGTAGCGCTGTTAATTAGGAGCCATTTGATCACTTATTCTTGCTTTCTCATTATTTCCTACAATGAACGCTGTAGAGCTTACGAAGCAAAACTATAAGAGCTCCGTGTATTCAAGTGAAAGTGTGTATACCATTAATTGTATATATACGAAAAAAACCAAGAAGTAGGTATCAAATGTAATATGCTGTAAATTGTTCGCCAAACGCTCCACTAAATCTCAATGAAAAGAATCTATGAAGAAACGTGAAGAAGTTTTCCATAATTAAAAAACGGAATACATGCATCCACCACTTAACACGATTGCTTTGTAGAGAGGTATAAGCAACTTTTTTGTTTTTCCTAAAATATTGCATAGAATAACGTAAGAACACTATAATGGGGCGGAGCCTCCTGTAAATACCCTGCACCATCCCACAATTATTCATATATCAAATTTCCAGAGCAGGACATTATATAGGAAGTGGTCGAAAAAGTGGTCCAATCTGAATCGTTTTCAATAGCATTTGTCCTCGAGCTGAAACACGCCAAAGTCCCTTAGATTTTACTAGTTCTAATTTTAAAGCACCTATTGAGACATCTTGTCATTTCGTTCTCTCTGATAGAACGTTCCGGAATTTCAGGTACCACATGTAATGTTTTCATCATTTCTAGTTTTTGTTAAAAAAGTGCAGCGTTTTATGCCGAAGGACTTTTGATGTTCTCCTTTGAAGAATGGAGACTATATTCATTTTATTGAAGAAGCTTCACGGGCTCCCTAAAAAGTGTATATTCTTGATAAGACTCAATTTATGAATCGATGGAGACACTTCCGTCTGTCCCTCCGTCTACGACTATTATAAACATTTTCCTCTTCGGCAAAATTAACATTTCGTTTTTAAATTTGCCAAAAAACGTTGAAAGTTCTTGAACAAAGGACACGCCTAACGTACGACGTAAACTGAGAACACTTGCGATTCCTGAAAATTTTGCACTTTACTCTTAAATTACAAAAAATTTAATACTAGAAATTTTCGCTTATCTTCGAAGAAGAAATGAAAAAAAGTCGCCCACGCCCCTCTAATGTTATTAAGTACCGAAATATCGTTTTTGTATTTTTTCTAAGATAACGAATTTTTCTCCCCTTTTGTTCTCTTTTACTTTCTATAGAGATAGAAGAAGTTATTCTGTGATCAAAAATTTCGAACAACAGGATATCGCGGTAACGTATACTTTTCAAAGGAAACATCGATGGCCTTGCGTTCTTTTCCGAAACGCTTTGTAAAGAATCTTTTAAAGCCTTAACACTAAGGACATGTTTGTGTAACGAAAGCGTACTTACCTAGCGACTAAGGACAACGAGACGGGCACTACTTTCATTTTACGTCCGCCCACTAAATAATCCAAAGCTTCTGAGCCACGGCGTTGTTCCAAACTTCGTTTGCTTCCTTTTTGCTTTTTCTCAATGAAACCAAAATATATACCGACTATTGCGCACACTACTAACATTAACACAAAAATGAAATAGTCCATCGAACCGAAATGTTGCAGAGATGTGCTGAGATCGGCAACTTTAAGCTTTTGCAATTTCTCAATGGATACCGTTGCTGCTGTTGTCGTTGTCGTTGTTGTTGTCGTTGGTGTTGATGTTGCTGTCATTGTTGCGGACGTTGTGGATATTGCTGCTTCCGAAGTCATTGCAAATATCGAACTATCGTCGTTACCACGATTGCCCGG
Organism: Glossina austeni; assembly: GCA_000688735.1. NCBI lineage: Eukaryota > Metazoa > Arthropoda > Insecta > Diptera > Glossinidae > Glossina > Glossina austeni. The sequence continues at coordinate 393,223 of KK502552.1, forward strand.
CAATATTGACGCTATCGACAATATTGAAGGCGTTGTACTACTAATTAATGCTTTCTCTCTTATCGTGGAAGTCATCGCAATAGTACTGCTATCCAACGGCGTTATAGAATCGATGATAATATTTCTTTTGTTGCTATTATTGTTTACAGCAACAGATAACGTTGGTATGGGTCCTTTAAAGCTGGTGCTAGCGAGGAGACACAGTTCGATGTTAAAATAGAACGAAAAAACTCTTAACTGTTCCGATATTTCTTTTTTTCTTCTTTTCTTTTTTTTCTTTTTTTTCTTTTTATCTTTTTTTTTTTATTTTTTTTCTTTTTTTATTTTTTTTATTTTTTTGTTTAATCAATTGTTCATTGCGTAATTAAAATTGAAAATTTGAATAACGTTTATTATCCGATGTCAAAATGAATTTAATTTTTGTTTTCCGTTTTTTATTTTTTGATTTATTTACGCCCAAATTTCGCTATTGTCGCCTCAGCGTTTCCCTTTCTAGGCAGATCGAGTGTTAATTCTCGAGAAAGGATTTTCTGGTAAATGAACAAACACTTGATAATAGTTTTAAACGATTCGTTAAATTCGTATACATATACGTATACGTATACGTATATGTGTTATGCAAGGAAGAGATTATTGTGATTGTTATTAAAGTTTTTGAATTTAACGGAGAAAACTTTCGCGTAAATCATCTCACATGCTTAACGCCAGAATCCTCATCCACTACTAAACATTTAAGATTTGCATCGCAAGTTTAGAGCGGCAGAGATAAAGCCTAGTATTATTATTATCGTTGCTCCGGCCGCTGTCTACTTATATAATATATATGCGATAATGCTGACTAAAGAAGCTATCAAAAGGCATACGGTAGCCCAGATCATAATAATACAATTTCTATGTAAATAATTTATTCTTTTATTATCATTGTATTGTGTATGTAATTTAGATTTCTTCGTACACACACACACACAAACGCAAAGCGATACCCAAAAGCTTACTTAAATTCATATTTAAAAAAAAAAAAAAAAAGTGTAAAGTAAAAGTAAATAAATTGTGATAAACTTGCAGATTAAAGAGATAACAATATAACATTCATGTATGCTGCACGTATGTCATTTCATGTGTGTGCACATTCACCTCTGTATAGGTAAACGCTTTTTCGTATATCGTGTATTTATTTTTATTATTGAGTAATAAAGTGCACACGCTAAGCCACTTTAGCTTACGCTTATGTACCTTATGTACCTTGCCAGGTAATGTGCAAGATTTTTCGGAGAGTCATAATCCTTTTGCTTAACTGTTATCAAACTTTGCTATTAGCTTTTTTTTGTTTTTTGTTTTTTCCACACATTTACTCTGCCCACTATTTACATTAATAAAATTCTTTATTTTGTTTAATATGTAAATAAAAGCCTTTTATTTATTTAAAGCAAACCCGGAATGTGAAAAATATAAATTTTTCTACTAAGGAAAACAAAAAATACTATATACAAAGTTAAGGTCAAAACTCATAAAATAATAATCAAATAAAGTTAGATTTTGCTCGAACCTTTTTTATGTAAAGGAACTGAAGTCGTTGATTGCACAGTTTAAGGCAACTTACTGCGAATAATGAAGAGAAGGAACTTTGCGTAGAGGATTGAAGGCTTTCATCCGCTTATATCTAACATTCAATGAAATGACTCTGCGTGAATACTGGGCTTAGCTTATGTTCTTTGGTCAAAACCAAATAGAGAATCATAATGCTTTACCTGTCGATGTCATGCAGCCCGTCATTGGCGAAAAGATTAACAACAATTTGCAGCAAACTTTATAGGTAAAAGGAATTGCGATAAAAATGTCAAAATGGAATTTGATATTAATCGCCTGCTTTTAAAAACGCCCACGAGAGGAGTATTTGCTGAAGGGGCAGACATTGTTGGCCAGAGATGTTCGAAGTTAAAGCTCCTTAAGAAGCACTGAAACGTTGTAAATACAAATTCCTGTAAATAATTCCAAAAGTAAAGGGAAATCAAACATTCTCCTGATGGAGATTTGAACAAAACACGTTACTTGTGGCGTAGGATATATTAGGTTCGTGCTAACGTAAACAGCAACCAGAAGGACTTAAGATAGACTTACCTTTTATTATAAATGTATTGTGCAGAAAATAATTCTGAATTCATCTAAGCTTGTTCATCTGTCCGTCCGTCCGGCGGTTGTAAATGTATTCTTACATCACCTCGACTTGGACGATATGTAGCTTCAACAAAATGGAGTAACATGTCGTGCATTTCGTGGCAACATCAATTTATTGAAAGAAAATGCCTATGTGGTCTTGCCACCAAGATCATGCAATGTAACTCTATTGGACTTTTCAATCATCGTCCTTCAGTGATGGGTGTAAAAAAACTTATCTGATGACCTCGGAGATCTACGAATTGCAAACAAAACTCACGCTATCCGTTTTAAGCAAAAGTATGTTACATTTTTTTTAATTTATGATTTTTGAAAGCAACTGACATTGAAAGTTTTGTTTCATCCAACACATGGGCTAAGAAGTTAGGGAAACAAAACAGAGCGACAGTCAACCAGTCTCTATGGTGTTGCAGTCAAATTGAAAGGTACTCCGTGTAGTTTAGTGGACGGCTGAAAATACAACCTTCCCTTGTCTAAAATGCAAACGTGCTCGGCGAGTGCTCGCTAAGGCTGCTATTGCGAAATCGCTAAAGCTGCGCTCAATAGTCACTATTCGAAAAGAAATAAATAAATAAATAAAATACGATTACTTTTAATGTGCCATTAAATTTTGTTTAAGTAGCATTTCCACAAATTTTTTTAATTGCTTACGAGTCGTGTACTCTACACTAGGTAGGCTGCAATAGGGCCAAATTGTTCGGATAAGAAACAACCACAAGCTGATGGCTGTTGGTAAGGCAGGGATAAAAGCGACAGCGACGATATGGGAGGGAGTACCTTTTCACATTATTCGATTTTAGATGGCAGGCACCCTAGGGTCACATCGCCAGGCGACATTAGACCAAGAGATCATGATGCTGAAAGTCACAAAAGAAAATAATAAAAACAAGGAGAAGATTCTCCAGTACATCAAAAACATGTTAGGGCAGGACGGCTCCATAAAGCAGATAGAAATAATGGTATTCAATGGAATCAAAGCTGATTCCTTCCGATTACGGATTCCATCCACTCAATCTTGATATTGTCTTACCGCAAGAGATATGGAGGTTGAGTATCGAGAACTACTCTAAAAATCACTTTAATCTACAGAGAACTGTCGTTAACCTTTCCATGTCACTCATTCATATTGTTCTTCACGCATGTATTTGCTTGACAAAAGACTCCACTACGCTATAGGCGCAGAAACTTTCCGATTAAGAGTGTATGTGTTTTAGAAATGATTAAAAAATCTCAAGAGTGTGGCAAAGGAAAGCGATCCCTTACTATTCAATTCTTTATCTATCGTTTAAATAAGTGATAATAGTTCCTTATTACTTAATAACAGTATTCCGTACGTACGTTCTTTTTTGCTAGTTTGCTAGCTTCGACCGCTGTTTTATTTATTTATTTTTTCTTTTAAATTATTATCTTTATTATTATGTTAATTTCAACCTAAATCACATTAATTAAAATCGTTTAAGATCGATTTTTATATAAGACGTTATCTCAAATAACATATTTGGCGCCACAAGGCATATAAGGGGATAATGGATAATAATCGCAGTTTTATTTCTTATTCCTCTTTCAAGTATCGATTGGAAATCCACAGCAAGGGCAGAGTGACCTGCGCAGCCTTTTCTTAATGTCAATCACGCGCTAGCTGATCTTTATTTAAGAGCTTGCGAGTAGCAAGGCGAAAAAGTGAAAGGTACTTTTCACACTTCGTCACTGACATCACACTTCATTCATCAGCAATAGTTATTTGGCCTGGCTCTTCTTCTTCCTCACATGAAGACGCGTACGATTTTACCCCTGTCTGTGTTCCCAAGTACTTTCTACACGGTTTGATATGTGAAATTATTGTCAAACGAAAAGCTTTGAAAAAATTATTTTCAATTCGAAGAACCCTTTAAGCATGTGGCTTAAGAAATAAGAAGAAAATTTCTCGTATATCGTAAAATTGAACTAATTTTCTTATTAAATTTATTTCATTTATTTTTCTTGCTTCGTTACTCTCTATACATATGATCTTTACCATCCTTTTTGTCCCTGTGATCTTCATTAATATTGGTTCGATGGATCCGATCCGATTTTTTCCCCATATGCCCATCGTGTTAAAGGGACAAGTAAATAAAATAGACGGAAGAGTCTATTCCAAGCCCTATCTCAACACTTTAGTTTTGGTGGAAGTTTTTTCATTTGCGACGTTTCGCCCACTTTCAATATAGCTGCCATGCCCCGCTGTACGTGCCGGTCGATTTGTGAACTATGTAACCAAAATCCCGGACTATCACTTATAAAGCGAACGATGATATAGCCAAGACCGGGCACTTGTATTGTATCCTTTTCAATAGCGGGATAATCATCAGGCAATCGTCGCAAACGTCCGTTTCGATCCAGATCTTGTATCTAAACGTACACAGAAATAGAAATAGAAATAGAAAGGAAAAATAAATGCGAAATATATAATCAAGTGATTAATCGCATTAATTGCAGTTCCCTTACTCTTCTCAAATCGCCCAAATTGCCGATAACATCTTGGCCCACCAAGCGGTAGATAACGCCATGAGAATGCAAAGACTCAGTGCTTTGTTGATAATTCGTTATAACCAATTCGACGGGCTTATAAGCGGGCACTCGTATAACATTGGTGCAGGCGCAATTGTTGATTCGACAATTGTGACTCGCAGCCATAAATGCCGAACGATTGCAATAAACCGAGTCTTCGTAGTACAACTGATGGGCTTGCAAAAGTGAAACTCTCGGCCACTCAAATGTGATATCGTCTACTTGAGAGAAGAGCTCACCATTGCTTTCCCGCCGCTCGCCGAAACTTGAATAATAAGTAATAAACTTAGTGTAAGGTGGCCAGCTTAAACTCGTTAGGGAACGTAGACCCAGGGTAGCAATATTCGTGACTTTCGTAGGGAAATCTTCTTTGTTCAGCGATGAACTGAATATCGGCGGCTTGTTGACATGGACAGCACTATTCACTTGTCTTTCCTCTTCACTGGAAGGATCAGACTCAATGAGCTGTCGCGAAGGGAGTTGATGTTTTTTCGCACCGCGGTAATGTATCACTGCGCCTTGATATAGATTTTCTCTTTCACACTCATTGTAGCCGCGTACTCGTATCCAATAATTTCCCGAATATTGATTCGCATCTAGAATAAAATCAAATCTCTCACCCGGAAGCAAAAAGAATTTATCGGCATAAACGGGCTCAATGTCATTCCCATCGGCGCTAATCATAAGCATTTTATGATTTTCTATGGAAAATTCTAAAGGACAATCAAACACACCGCCGCTAATGACGCGCACACGATAACGTTTCCCCGATGAAATCCTTAAGCGTTCGTAACGATGACTTACGTCGTTATCCGGTAATGTGTTGCCATGATTACGACCTTTACCATTAATTAGAATATTCCTTGGCCTCTCGTAATCGTAATTATATATCGCCTCTTGAATGAACAAAGTGTGCTCAATAAGATCGTAATCATAGAGATGGCTCTGTTTATTGGCCTGCTTTGTTTGACGTACTATGAACGCGCCAGCAAGACCTAAAGCCGTTTGCCAACCAGAATGACTACGGTACTGCAAAGTGCCACCACGGTCTGCCATAAACGCGTACCGATACGCTTCCCCCGCTTGTATGGGATACTGGGTGATGTAGGGCGCGCCGTCCATTTCTGGTGTCTGAGACATGCGGAAACCATGCCAATGCATGGCGAATTCTTCAGTTAGATAGTTCACGACATCCAATGTAATTAAATCACCTTCACAGACTTCTATAGGTGGCCCAGGGCTCTGACGATTAACAGCCATTACTCCATTCGGTATGCCATCTCCGAAAACGCAATGCTCTGCTAAGCAAGCATTCGGATCGTATAAACACTTTTGGCACTCGGCTCCCAGCCTTTGATAATTATGCACGATCAACCGGTAATAACAAGACATTGATTGACCCGATTGGCAAATCCTTCGACACGGATGTCTCTCGAAACTGTTGAGTTGGCCTTCATTGAAATTTAAGCCATCAGAATTGTGAATAATTTTGAACTCGGAAAATTCGGGCGTATCCCAAAACGCTTTACTGTAATTATCAAATTTTTTTGCTCCGATTAATTCGCTATATTTGTCAGTTATTCTTCTATCATTTACTATCTTTCCCAGCACTTCGGCCAAAAGAAGGGAAAGCGACACAATTATTGTAATTAATTTTTCACGTTTCAGATCTTTAACTGTCCCGCTTGCATTTACAGTAAATAATACCATTGTCTTAAGCGTTTTAGTTTCAACTGAAAAGAATTTTTGATATTTACCTTTAAATAGATCTCTGGTACTTTGCTTCTTCTATTTACTTTCTTTTGTGATTTTATGCTTAATGTGAAACGATATTTCGCTCGTTGAAACTCCAAACACGTACGCGTTCCACAATACCAGCTAAGCATTTATAATAAGTCTCTTCAGGCAAACATACTCATACTCATTGTCACTGAGGCGCTTGCATATCTTCAACTTGCGGCATTAAGTGCGACAAGCGAACACTTCTATTCCCTTTGGAAGAAATCCGTTCTCATATCGTTAAACATTTTCTTTTATATAATATTATGTTTTTTTTTTAAAGCAAAAAAATTAAAAGCACTTTTCTCACCTTTTAAATGCAATTAATTTATTGAAACAAACTAAACTGGCGCGATGTCGATCGACAAATTTTTGCTATCTATGCTATCTATGCCATCACTGCAAGGCTTCTGCGATTTCGAAACGAAAAAGTGAACTTCTTTCAATGACAACTCCACGCCATTAAGTGAATTCAGCGGCGAGCGAAACCAATTTTGCTTCCAGATTAGATCGTGGATGCGGCCCAGATCTCTCAATTTATGCCAAATCATTAAAAACTTGTGTATAATCTGGAGTGGTCATAAAGGAAGACGACACCTTTTCCATGGATTAAATCTGCCCATACATTAGTTGCTAGCAGTAAAGACAGTAATCAACCATCTGGTCAGTTTAAAGCAACGCATAATGCACGATTCCCTCGTAATTCCAACAAACACATGACACAAACACACTTTAGCTGGGCTCAATCCGGGTCCATCGTTGTCATCGTTTACGTAACTTCATCCATCTTGGACCGCTTATCGGTGTCTATGGTCTGCTTTTAACATTGCCCGCGAACTCTTCGAAAATAGCCCAGCATGACCACCTATTCGTCTGTCCATCTGCCCGTCTAATTGTCTTATTTAAAGAACCTTTAAATATTCTATCAATTTGAAGCAAACTTAATTAATATAAAAATTTGGACGCAGACCTTTGTAAAAGTACATTCGATCGTGACTGAATCCCCATCAATCCCCGTCACTATTAACCTAAAAAACATTGAAAAAATGGAAAAGAATTAAATTTCCTTTCTCCATAACAACGAGTGAGCGCGGCCGATTTTTGCTATTTTTAGAATAAAATTGAATATTTAAATGTGTTTACGGTGTTCTTTGCATGGGCATGTAAGCGTTGTAGGCGTGTCCTTTGGCCGGTTTGAGCCATTTTCAATTTCTTTTGGAAATTTGAAGACGACATCTTCATAGAGAGAGCCACACAGTTGGACAAACGGACAGACGGACACACGGAAAGCCGGATGCGTTTAAATCGAATCAGAATTTATAGAGTAAATACACTTTGCGGGATCTCTGAAGCTTCTGGGCACATACCCCTCATTCTTCGGTGATGAGTGTAATCAGCGAACAAATCGAATGTTTCAATCGGTTGTGTTCAGTCGCACTAAGCTGACCGGAAATTTGTAATAATACTTTATTTATTTAAAAAAACAAAGCTAAAATGACTACACTTCCAGGATATTGGAAGCGCTGTAGGAGAAATAAAGTCAGAAAAACAAATGTTTAATTTTCGTTTATATGCTTTGTTTTTCATACACATTTCGAAGAATGTTTCTCTTGTATTTTTGTGCTGGTTAACCCGTCATTGTAATAACGTATTAATAATTACATGGTAATTAAAATTTATAATGAAAATTTTCACACATGAAGTAACCTCAGACCTGGATTACGAGTTTGTGCAAAATGACACAAAAACACCTAAACAGATAAAAACAAGTAAAGAATGGAAATTACGTCCAGTTACGAACTTTGAATACCCAACAGGTTGCAATATGTTTTTGATTTTAATTTATTTTTCTACCCAAACGATGTTTGCATTAATGTCATGAAAATCGGGCAGATCTATCATTACTTTAAAAAAATGCATTTTTGTCATGAGGACATTTTCAGTAGTGAAACCGTAGCTCATTACAAGCGTTAAGCGAGAGATAAAAGTTTTCAATAGTTGCCAAAATAATTTTGTCCCCCGAAACCCACTGGCCCTTATGAGAACCGGTATATGCGTTGGCAGATATTTATGTTGTTACCTGTTATTTCTATATAAACTTATGCAAGGAAGCGAAGGCCTATGAAACCGAACAATGACAAAATGAAAAGTGTTCAGTGATGGGAGAACGTATTGCTTGACTTTTACTAGCTACGCAAGTATAATTAATTTTATTACGATGACTTTTCCCATAGCAGCAGAAAGACAGACTTGGCTAAGTCAACCTAGATTTGTTGGGTTAAAAGTCATTCAATATTCGAAAACGCCATAATATCTGAGGAATAATATTTTCTCCTATAGACACATCTAGTTATCATCCTCTATATATATATATGTACCCGATTATCTCTTCATAAAGTTCGTGACTGCGTTTCGTGGATGTGCGTACTGGTAACGTGTAAACTGTCGCAAAATGCAAAAATCCCCAGGACTGTACCGTCGTTACTCAAAATATACAATTTATGTAGTAAATGCAACGGATCGTTGGCGAAACCCGAGAAGAAACTTTAGCATCTACAAAGCTCTACTTTATCGAATTGTTTTAGAAAACAATATCTTCCCGGGCTTGATACGAAAGTTAGTGTGCTCTCTTGATATCTGCATGCAATAGTTATTTTAATAATATTATGTTACGCTTACATGTATATTTAATAAAAAGAATTGTTTTAGTCCAAAAAACCTTAAACATCAATGAATGCGCAGTTGTGTAGCAAAAAAGTAAATAAATGAAAAACAAGTAAAGAAGTTATAGTCGGTTGCTACCGAATCCTCTATTCCCATCACCAACCATTAACCTGAAAAAGACTACAAAAAGGAGAAAATCCTAAATTTTTATACTCTAGAGTGTTGGGCGGGCGCCACTGATTTTTTCTACTGTCAAAATAAAATCGAAAACTTATATGGCGCATGTGTTGTACTATACGAGCAGCAATTAAAAGAAAGAGAAAGCAGAGGAGGGTGTTTATAGATTTTGTTGCACAGGCGTGTCCTTTAGCCGATTTGGATCATTTTCATCATTTTGCAAATTTAAAGCGCGATTTTTGTATTTTTGCGAACGGGAGAATGCTACAAATTTGGAGAGACGGACATATCGACAGACGAATAAGACGAAAAGCTTAGATGAATTCCGAATTTGAAATTTGCAAGAATTTGTACAGATTTTGGAGAAAAAAAATTAAATTTTGATACACTATAATACTGGGTACACCCGTTTTCGTACAAGTACTACAGCATCACCTATAGAATACAGAATGAAAATTTTTGTAGGTTTATCTGCTGTAGCTTACGAGTAATGAGCACAAAACCTATTTTTTCTTGCTTTTGGAAAACAGAGGTGTACTCGGTTCAGCTAGCATTGTAAGTGTGCCTTTCGACCGATTTGGCCTATTTTCAATACCAACGTGCGTGCCAGTGTTTCGGCTAAATTTGCAGACAATAGCCTCAGTTTTGCGACTACGAGATCGTTTACAAAAGACATCACACAGACGGACTGACAGACAGATGGACAGACAGACACGCTTAAATCGCTTCTCGAATCGGTGTTGCAAACGTTTTGACGCAGTGAATACATCCCCCATCCTTCCGTGATTAATATAAAAGTAAAAACTTATCAATGAAATAATGGCATGCAATGCAATGCATATAAAGATAATATCAAATTCAATATATTAAGTAAAACTAATGATCATTAGAACATTTATTCTACCAACATTTGCACGGCTAATAAGTACAAATGCAGCTTTGCATTCTCCCAACAATTAGTCCAAGCATTCAGCATAGCACACGAAAACATAAAATGAATTTTTTCATATACCTGTCGATACAATTTTCAAAAGTTGGTTAACATTTAGTTTACTTTTAACTTTTACGCTCGTCAGTCAACAAACTTTTCCTTTTTTTTTTTTTATTTTCCATTATTCTAATTGAACTGAACAAAATGATGTTGAACTCTTTGCAGTGTGCAACGCGAACATTTGCATTTGCATTTCTTATAGTAGTGATAATGTTGTGTGTGAATGTAAATGAATGCGTTAGTTCTCAAGTCTCATCGGATAATGCCGAGAAAGCACATTTGATTTCCAATAATAGTAAAGTTAAACGTCTAACGGTACCTTTAAATGGAAACATGAATATATGGACGCAACAACATCCCAATTACTACGATATTCCCTACGTACGTACGCCGTTGGATTATTTTTCTAATTACAGAAGTTATTTGTTTACAGGTTGGCCTTACTATCCCCACCAACAGCGGGTAAGACAGATAATACAAACTAACAAATGTAACAAAATCTTTTCCTTTCATTTGATCGAAACGCTTTCCTATTCTATGATCGAAAAATGCATCTCAAGAATTGTGGGAACTGCCCTATAGCAGTCGCCTCTTTGAAAGGATGTAAGACTTTCTTTAGGAATGACACGTTCATAAACACGTAACGTAACGTAACTGACGTGTACTGATGTGTAGCCAGAGAGATCTAACAGAACATTGAACTAAAATCAAGAAAAGCGAACATTCACACCAGTGGATATAAGAAAATCATCTTCTTCCGGAATGGCCATAGCCCTCAAAAGCAAATAACATTTTTCTTAGCCATCATCAAAGGAGTAGAAAAGGGAAGGGTAGAGTAGGGAAAACAGACGGATTTTCCGCAATTACTGATCTATCCGTCGTCACCTGATCGCTTGCAGCCTTTCGAAGGCCCTTCACAACCTTTACAATCTTTGGATCAAATACTAACCATAATATCTTCAAACTTTCAAAGTTCCTCTACCGAGTTTATGTGCGAATAAACCAAATTTATATAAATTAAGCGCGTCTTGGCCTAAGCTGGGCTTTCTTTTTCCACTAATCGGAACAGTGGATCCATAATCTATCAACCATAAATGAGAGTAGCGCTTATTAAATGTTTTAAAAACTCAAATAGATACAAACTTTAGAGAGAACTGATCTGATAATTTCTTTCTTTCTTTTGCTTTACCCCGCCCCTCCCCCCTTAAAAAGTGAAAGCATTATAAATTGCTCAGAAAATCTTTTTTTTTTTTTCATTGACTTAATAGATGCTTTGAACGTTCGAGAAAGTGTGGCAAAGACTTTATTATGTGAGACAAATCTTTTCCTTTACATTTCGGGCTCTTCCCCAAGCGTGTTCGACTACTCCGAAAACACTGCTTGTATTAAGTAAGTCCCTAAAGAAAAAGCACTTAAACGAAGTACAGATATGCTGTAGAAAACTAGTTTTGCTAGAAGCAGGGCTTTACGTGGCTAAAAAATTCGATTTTACAAACATAACCGTAGGGTTAGATAGCGCACACACCGCTCAAGGTGCACAAGGAATCCAAGGTGATATCGCCCTTAAGTAAAGTTCCTTAATATAAATTTTTTTATTATTTTTCAAATTTTCTCTTACCCTCAAGCCATTCATGGACGAACAAGTTTGGCTAATTAGGGTAGAAAGTAATCATTAGTGTTAGAAGGGGATTTTTAATGCCATACGAAGGCAATAAATCTTCGCTGTGCGGATAGAATTAAATATAATTCTAGTTAAGCTCACTTGTCATCATCATTTCCACATGTTTTGTTTATTCTTAAGTGAATCCACGTAAATATGCGAAAGTCAAAAAAGTGTACATCTTTATCGTTTCAATTAATAGGTTATCCCGCGTTGGCAAGTCGGCTCAAAACTGAATGGCGAAGGTATCGAAGGCATGATTGTATTTCAACCGATACCCTATAGCAGTCAGGGCGTAAGGGTGATCTTAAATGCTACTGGCTTACCGCCTGGTAGGCATGCTTTACACATACACACTTACGGGGACATGAGTGATGGTTGCGCATCCACTGGAGAGCAATTCCCGAATAATTTCGTTAGTAAAATATTAGCAAAATGTTTCTATTTAAACTTATGATTATATGATTCGCTTTCAGTTGGGCAATGTGAACGCGAAAGAGGATGGTAGCGTGTCCGTTGCTTTTGTAAGCCCTTTTTTAAACTTATTCGGTTTCCATGGCATAGTGGGTCGATCGATTATCATACATGAGAAGCCGATCGATTTAAATACAATTCTAAATGCCGAAATAATCTCCTCAGCTCTACCTGATGCTTTGGCTTCGCAGAATGAAGAAAAATCTGTTGGGGCAGCTATAGCTTGCGGTATAATTAGTGTACTACAACAACAACAGCAACAACAACAACAACAAGAAAGCGAACAAAAATAGTAGTTCAAGTAAAGCCATAGTAAATGGCGACCAAAAATAAATTTACATTATTTTTATGCAGAATTTTATTTATGTTGTTCGTTTCATAAATTTATGAACTCCCATTTTGTTCACATTCCAGCAGATCCCAACTTTCCTTTCTAAACTGACCTAACGACTTTGAAAATTTTATGCGAATGTTAACAAACGGATTTTTTTTTTTTTTTTTTCAAAAAAGTACTTTCGAAACAGTTCGAAGCGGTATCGAACTTTTTTCAATGAAAGTTCTACTCCATAATTTAGGTTACAACTTTCTAAAAAATTGTTGCTGTGAATTGCTGGATTGTTGTGTTAAGACATTTGTTTATTAAGGTTAAAAATTTTCCTATCGCTGAGTATTTTTTGAGCTTTTTCTTCTACGACATCGAATATCACGGTGGAATGATTATATGGCAGCATTGTCAAAAGATTTGCATATGCTTAGGAGGCTCAAATAAAGGCTAAAATAACATAAGCTTAACTATGTAAATAAGCACTTTGACTGGATTTGTTTTAGAAGTACCTCGAAATCGCATTTGTAATTAACTTCTAGCCAATGAATAACTAGAGCTAGTCGCTGCCAGGGACCTATATTTAGCATTCGATTTAGTATACGAATGTTGTGTTGAAAATAGGACTCTTTAGGTAACTTGCGTTTCAGTTCGGGGAAGTTTTTAAGACGCGTTGACAACGAGATAAGTAAATAAGAAAAAAAGTCAAGAAAGCTCCCGTTATATGAGAAAAAGGAGGGCTGCTGCCAAGCCCATTCAAACTAAATTGGGCGATTTTAAATTTACATATCATTTTGACATGTCGAACCTGTAAAGCTGCTGTGTTATTTGGGAAGCCATGCACGATCAGTTAGAATAGGTGTTGCCAGCACTATACAAGCTAGTCGCCATTCCACATTAGCGGCTTTAAGTTCCACATAGGCGACTTTAAGTGAATAGTTTGGGGAGTTGCTTGATCATAACATGTTTTTTGCTGTTATTTTTATTTAAATCACGTTTTATACCAAAAATTGTTTCGTGTCAAAGGATAAGAATCATAATCATTTCTAAAGGCGATGTGCGCATATTAAGTTTTATTTAGTGTGTTCAGTTTTGTGTTTACATGCACACGCTCTCCATTGTGAACAATTTTTTAATTGCCAACACCAAAGGCTCTTTCAAATTGACACTTGAAGTTGGCAATTCTGATACATATGTATGCATATTTTTCTCTTCTCTAAGCTACAACCGGAACATTTATAAGTTAACTTTCAAAGCAATGGATTCAGAATTGGATATTATAGATTCGCTGAATGCGCTTAATTATCAGGGCAAATGTTTGAAGAACGATGAATTAACAAAAGCCGTTGATATCGGCATACGTAGTGAGAGCTTCCGTGAAGTAGTGGTATGGTTAGCAAAAGAACTGCACACGTTAAGAAAGACTGATGAAACTGTCAGCCCTGATGTAGAAGATCCAAATGAATTCGCTATGGAATTATCAGCCATGTTAAAGGAATTAAGTTGTCCTTATAAAAAATTTGTTACAGGTCCTTTATCTGATCGATTTGCAACTAATGGCGATAGATTGCAGCTTTTGGATTATTTGGTTACTGAATTGATGGCAACTAAAATGAGTTTACGTTTAAAGCCCGCAGAACAAACGTATATAATACCGAAAAGCGAAACGAACACTGCCCGAGCTCTAGAGAACCTTACAAAGGATTTGTGTTTGGGCAAGCCGCCAGAAAATATAGCACCTAAAGCATTTTTCGACAAGCTTAACTTTAAGGCAGAAGAAAGGATTAAATCGACAAAAGCCGGTATATTAAATGAACCTTTAATGAGAACAACGAAATCGTTGACTGATGCGCAATGGAAACAATTAGAAGCTATTCATGAGGACTTAGATAAAGAGTATAATTTGCGTCGACAAGTCCTGTTAACACGTTTGGAAGTCACTATACAAAGTTTCCAGTGGTCGGACAAGATGAGAGCGCGAGAAAATGAAATTATTGAAAGATTTCAAAGTAAACTGAGAGATTTAGAAGCTTATAAATACGGAGGAGATTCTACTAATATAGTTGCCCTGCTATCTGCACGAGCGGATTTGGCCATTATAGAAAAGACAAGTTCGGCCAATGTTCGAAAAAATACCGCATCTAAAATTCAGAAACATGTTATAGGCAGCGTGCCCGATCGAGGAGGACGTGCCCACGAACACGCACCACCTCCACCCGAAATGCCATCTTGGCAACAGCAAAGAGCCCCTGGTCCTGCCGGAGGTGGGGGTCGAGGTGGCCGTGGCGGCGGTGGTGGTGGCGGAAGTGGTGGTGGAGGAGGTGGTGGAGGTGGCCATTGGCAACAATACGCTTCACAGCCACAACGTCAATCGCATCAGCAACAACAAGAGCAACAACAGCAGTACAACCAGCATCAACATTTCGAGCAACAACGTAATCAACATTGGGTTCAGGGAAGCGGTCGTGTTCAGGGTTCTGGATGGGCACAAGGCCAAACACAAGATTATAATAACCAAGGTGGCCAAGGTAAAAGTGTTCATACATTCTCCTTTATTTTAATTTTTATTTAAACAATTATTTAAAAACAAAAGGTGTTGATTATAACAACTATCAGGGTGGGAGTAATTATCGTGGTGGCTCTTATAGAGGACGGTCTAACTACAACCGTGGTGGAGGTGGCGGTCAACGCCGTTGAACACGTACGTCCTTCTAATCTGCAAGTCGCTGTTTGGTTCAAATTCATTAAACACATTCAGAGCAGCCTTTGTGATAATATTTCTAGACACTGATTGATCTAAAAAATACAACAATTATGTGACGCGCTGCAAAAAAATGTATGTTCATATGGTACGAATTACTGTAGACTATTCACGTTACATGCGATTTTTCTTAGGCTACATTGTATTTCTAGGAATAAATTTTTAAATTTTTGAAGTTCTGAAACAATTAAAACCAATGCAAAATAAAACTAAAGCTTAGGCCAGCGACAATACGCGTATGCTATTAAATTCTTTCTTTCTAAGAAAAAACTTCATTTCACAGCAAAATATATTTTAAAAAACCAAGAGATCTACATTCGCCCCAAAGTGAGTATTTTATAGCCACATCACAGGAAATGCAAGAAAATTGTTAGCCATTACACTTTCTGACTGGAATTTTGAGATAATTTTGACAAATATTTATAGAAATTTCACGTGTGGACACCTATTTCAACTTACATATTATTGACCCCAGTATTTAAAAATTTTGCAACTCGTTGATGAATTAATAAAAAAGGTAATAAATATTTTTTAATATGGGAGTCCAAGGAAAAGTTGTAAGCCAAGTTTAAGTTTTAAAATTCGCTTTTAATTTTAGGACGCGGAGAATGGCATCAATAAACCGACGAATATGGCCAAATTTATTCCAAATTGCCCAAATGCGTCATTTAGTACATCCTTCAATGCTAGACACACAAAAGAAAGATTTTAAGGCAAGAAACACGACGAGGTGGAATTTAAGTACTCAACAGTATATTAATATATATTTACAGTCATAGAAAACCAGGAAATATTTAAGATCTAGTTACGTGTTCACCATTCATTTTTGTCATAGCAAATTTAAGTGCCTCCTCCGTTAGATTTGGAATCCTTATCATTTTTGCTTTCCTTACAAGTATCATAGAAAAACTGACTGTATTGTAGAGAGCTTTTCGACTCATCGGTATCTAGCAAATCTTTGGCTAGACTTTTATCCTCCTGGACAGCGCGTATTAAGTCTTCTAAAGAATCAAAATCCTTTTCAGGTCTTAAAAATCCAGCAATACACGTTTTAAGTAATGAACCGTACAAGTCGCAGTCAAAATCATGCAATATGTGAGTTTCCTTTAAAAATAGGAGAAAAAGGTGTAAGTTAAATTTATGTGCACAAAATCTATATTAATTTTTTATTATATACAAAGTAAAGAAAGCGATACAACAAAGCTTAAATAGAATCTGCATATACTTGAAATTCTTTCCAAGAATCCACATAGAATAGACGATGAAAATTTCAGCTTGAATACAAAAGAAAGACACTCATATAAAAATATTTACTAGATCCCTAAGGTTCCTAAATAATACCGAGTCCAATTTTGTGTTTGTTTTTTTGTTCCTGTTTTGTTCTTGTTTTTTTTTGGTGTAAGATGTTTAGATAACTTGACGGTCTTTTTTAAATACAAGCAATCTTTTAAATTTAATTATACTAAATATGTTCTTTTTTTGTTCTTGTTCTTCCTACTGTGAAAATACGGTATATATAAGTGCGTATTTTTTTGGTATGGAGCAAAATTGGTGCAGATATAACTGAAAAATTGTTAAATGCTCGCAAATTTATATTCGCTCTTCGTACTTATTTATATTTGCTCTTCGTATCTATTCTTAAATGCTCGTAAATATGCTTAAATGCTCGCAAATTTATTTTTGCTCTTTGGGTTTATGCTTAAATGCTCGCAAATTTATTTTTGCTCTTCGTATTTATGCTTAAATGCTCGCAAATTTATTTTTGCTCTTCGTATTTATGCTTAAATGCTCGCAAATTTATTTTTGCTCTTCGTATTTATTCTTAAATGCTTGCAAATATGCTTAAATGGTCGCAAATTTGCTTAATTGCTCACAAATTTGCATCAATTTGCCAAGCTTAAAAAGCACAAAAAAAATTGACTGAAAGTGAAAAAAAAATTGAAATAAAAAAAATGAAAAAAATTAGATTCAACTTAACATTGATTCATGGTTATATTATTTATTTATTATTTATTTTTTCTATTATTCTTTTTTCTTTTGAAATTTTTATAGTTGTTGCGGTTAATCAAAAATTTAAGCAAGTAAACAAAATAATTCCATAAGGCAAAAATGCTTATTGTCTTTCGTATACTTGTTCTTGTTTCAAGTAAGTTTACTTAACATATTGCAAAAAATCTATTATGTAGGAATTTATAAGGATATGTTTACCTTACTTTGAATTATTCGCATCCCATATTATTTCTGAGTTATACGGCTTTTGAATAAATCAATCTTTTACAGTTGGGAGTTGATACTAACAACTGTAAGTGAAAAACCACGAATTGTTCTGCAGGTAAAACACGACTTCTGGTCACGAATTCAAGTCAAAGCCCAGAAGCTAGTTTATTTATATTTTAAAATTTACAACATTAGAACGGGTAAGAAAGCTAAATTCGGTTACGGCCGACTCTTGTATACTCAACAGCATTTTAAATACTACTGTACAATGTACAAAACTCTTTTCACTCTATGCCAAACTAAACCAACTAAATCTTAGTATTTGATAATGGGTGGAGGTGCTTAATTTTTCCTCATCAATTGGTAGACTAGAAATTACCTTGCCCCATTATTTGGGATGTGAGCACTTTTGGATGGACTTAAAATTGAGACAGAAAGCTAGAAGTTTCCCTATATAGTCTTCACTCTTCCGCTCGAACAGATGCCCACAAAACAAGAACTCTAAGCCAAACAAAACAAAAATTTCATCAATTAACTGACACTTTTTATGCCTTGCTACCAGCAACACTTAAAAGTGTAAAATGAAGTTGAGACAACTTTTACATTTTCGCATATATATCAAGGATTGCAAAACCTCATTCGGATTTATATATGCTTACCATGCTTTTTTCTTTGTTATTGTAAAACGGATTCCAACCAATACTCATGACCATTTTGTAAACTGGCCCATTATCAACATTTGCCCAACCGTAATAAATCCCCGTCTTAAAACAACACGGCAAAGACTTAACCACTTCCAAAGGATAGTTCGCTGGAAGTATAACTAAATTAGTAAAAGTAATATTCAATATTAATGAAATATCCGCATACCTGTCGGCACTCCGAGTTCGGAGGAACCACGGCGAAAACCTTCCACTATGCGGCCACTTGCATAGTACGGTAAATAGTTAAGCATATCACAAAATTGACGTTTCAATATTATAAATAGCACCGCACAGCCCGTATTAAATAATTACAAATAGAACTTTGAAATTAAATTTTAATAGCGATATTGCTTGACTGTGGTGCCGTTGTCACAAATTTATCAGCTGTGTTATTGAATGTATTTACGTTAATAGAAGAGCTAAGAGAGTTGAGAAAAAAGGAAATACTTCGTTTTTTACTCAATTATTTTATAGATTGTGAAAATATCTTTTCGTATCAATTTAATGGCACACATTCACTTAAAATCCCGCTGTGCGCTTTGCGCTGCAACTATAAATTGTCTAATGCCAGTGTCACTTTTTGTATAGAAAAAAACTAATGAACCACGTATTATCAGCCACAAACTTATCTTCTCTTACTTAGTAATCGTCATAAATGACATTTCAATGTTTTATATATTTTTTTTTTAATAAATGCAGAGTGTGCCAAACAGATCTGATTAGTTCTCAGACTTTTAGCAAGCTCTGAAAAACGGCGCCTTGTCTAAATATTTTATTTATGCAGACATAAAAGAGCTTCGTTTCGACGATCGCGTTCTATATACGGATTTGATGATGTTTATATATTTACTATGAGCCATATCACAGACAAAAGAACTATCCTACATTAATTTGAAAGCGTTTGGGAATTGAAGCGTTTGTACACAATTGTTTTCATTGTAACATTGATCAAATTCTTTTACAAAAAAAAGAAACATTTATAATCTTTGCGTTTCCAAAATAAAAGTTTTTCGTCCGTCTTTCAAATGAGTGAGAATCAATAACTCTCTCTCTTACATTTACTTTAAAACAGCCCAAGGCCAATATTAAAAGAATATTGAATTATCCTTTTTTGCGCTGATATTTTTGTTTGGTTTTTCGCATAGCTTTCTTTACAACACAGACCTAAAATTATTAACAGAGAAGTTGAGATTGTTGACAAACAACCCGGCAAACAATCCGGAAACATAAAATATATGTCATCTGGACTGTTATAATTTGTTATGAAATTCGTTGATGATTTTCACAAGGATTGCAAACAATTCGTCTTTTCCATAAAGAATGGAATTATTATTGCTTTTCAAAACATTAATATCATTTTTTCCTAAAGCGGCATAACAAAAATGCTGCCTGTCATGAGAATATTTTTAACTTGGCAACTCTGATTTTATTAACATCGTCGCAAAAAATAATTTACAGAAAATTAGTTGTTGATATATTAATTTAATTGTACACAAAACACCCACAAAAATTTCCGTCTTTGAACAAATAAGTACTTTATGTAATTTGGTAGCAAATAACGCGTACTTCTAAAAACGGTAAAGGGTTATAAATGTGTTAAGAAGCAATCAAAATTATTTAAGGAAAATAAAAACAAAAACACCCCTTCAAGAAGTAAATATAAATAAGAAATGCCAATTGGAATTTTGTATGTGTGTACGTGTATAGAAAGAAAAGAAATAAATTCTCAAATCAGAAGAGGTGGTAAAATAAAAAATAAATTATTTATGCTAAATTTCCATTAATGGCTTCTTTAAGAATTCAATTCATTATTTGCTCTATTTGATTGAGAATTAACGAAACAACACGATTGAAATAACACGAAAACAGGAAAAGAAAAATTCTAAGAAGTCGAGCAAAAAAGGCAAGTGGAAATTTGTTTTTCTAAAAAGTTAATGTAGTAACGTGCGTGGGGGGGCAAGCACAATAACAAAAAGTTTTAAGTTAAAATTCGCCCATTAAATATTATAAATCTTATCATAAACTATGCTATTCATCTCACATTCCTGTATGCTAAAAGTTT
This sequence comes from Glossina austeni, assembly GCA_000688735.1. NCBI lineage: Eukaryota > Metazoa > Arthropoda > Insecta > Diptera > Glossinidae > Glossina > Glossina austeni. Next base: position 413,756 of record KK502552.1, read on the forward strand.
TGTTATTTTCCAATTTGTCTGTTTTGAAATCGAGAGATAAATAATTGAGATAAATAATACACTTTTGTTATTGTTAACTTATTCAAGATGTGCGGTTCATCATTAAAGAAATTTGTTGGCGTATCTTGTAATTTCTAATTCGTAAATACGTATGTTGAAGACATTTTCAATCGAAAAATACCAAATACCAAAAATTGTCTATTTGGGCGAAGAAGTCCCTAAAATGATATTGCAAACTTTTTTATCAATAATACAAAATTATGTTCATCGTATCGTAATAAACTGCCACTTTTCACTTATGAATCGGATTTGATAATGGGGCTTGTCTTTTTATTTTATTATAAGTACATTCTTATATATTAACCTGAATTCTTTTAACCGTCCAATGTATATCAGAACACGATATAAGTTATGCTTGCAAGAAGGAAATTTGAAATTGGTTTCGTCCTATAAATTTGTGGGTGTTAATAAAGTTTTTCCTTAAGCTCAATAAGATTTTTATTTACTATATACCGATTTGACTTGAAATATTATCAAATTATGGGTTATCGACGTTTTGAGTACAAGCTAGTGGAATAATTTGTGGAGCTGGCTCCGCATTGGAACGAAAATTTTTTCTTAATCCTATACAGGATACAAATTGAAAAAAATTGTTAATTTTAAAACTTTCATACCAATTAATTACTATTAATGTCAAAGATATCATTCTAAAATCTAGCAAAAATTTGTTCAAACCTTTTGACAGACGCAACTGGCCACACATTTGAGGCGAAACAGTGATTTCAGATTTTCCTTTAATTGATGGATGTTCGAGATTCCCCTAATGACAAGCGCTGCTTTCTGAACTAAACAGGTATTTTTTAAAAGGGCTACAATATATACTTCTAAAATAAGCACATTTTTTTTTTGTTTTATCTTTTTATATTCGTTATTATTTATTATTATTTTTCGTAACTTCTGTCAAACAGAGCATACCGTCAGTTTTGAAATTCTGGATTGCTTTAATTCATTCCACACTCAGTAAAGTATTGCACTTCGGACATATAAGTCACAAATTTATTGGCTTAGTCCAACTTTACTCAACAACCCAAAAAAAAACAAAAAAAAAATTCATTCCACACAGTTGTTACAAAATTTTTGAAGCCTAGACTGCCGCGGTATTTTCTTCTTAAAATAAATATTTACGTGCAAGACTTGGCAAGGCTGCAAATAGGTCATCTTGAATGGCCTCGCTATTGCTAGTCGAAACTTTTTTTCAATTTTGATATCGAACCGTTTTAAAGCAATCTTACGTGGAAAGTCCTCTCTAACTTTAATATAAACCTGCTTTTAATAAAGTAAAATCAATAACCTCTCCTTATATAAGAGTTATTTTGAACACATTTTATGCTTTTTTAGATTAACATGGCCACTTCACCACGCTCTGTGGATACAATATCACTTTGTTCTACCGTGTCCAGTTGTCCGGATCGTAATGGGTTTTATGGAGGTTTTCAACGTACAGATAAGCCCAAAGAGCCCTTGTCGAAAGCACAAATTATAGCTCGAGAAAAAAAATGGCTTTATATGATTGACAATTGGTCCTTGTATATGTCGAAAAATTACAAAAAGGTTGTATTCCCTCCTTTTATTAATTAAATTTGATTAATTAAACAGTTTACAGATACGAGACCGCTGTCGCAAGGGTATTCCAAAATCGGTGCGTCCACGTGCTTGGTTCTATTTGTCCGGTGCCTATTTATTAAAAAAGAAAAATCCAAATATTTATAAAGAGTTGCTAGAAAAGCCTGGTAATGCCCACATTATTGAGGAAATCAAAAAAGATAAGCATCGTCAATTTCCATTTCATGAGATGTTTTTGGACGAAGATAAAGTGGGACAAATTGAACTATTTAATGTTTTAAAAGCCTATTCGATATACAACCCAAAAGTTGGTTTTTGTCAGGCCCAAGCACCAATAGCCGCTTTTTTATTAATGCATTTACCAGCCGAAGACGCCTTTTGGGTATTTGTTAGCGTGTGCGATGTGTAAGTATTTCAGCAGTTGATAAAATCAAAAAGAAAGACGACCTTATAATCTTTGATTTTTAGTTACTTGGAAGATTATTTTATCAGTGGTCTAGAGGTATTACAAAACGATGCCGGCATACTAGAAGGTCTTCTCAAAAAAACCTGCCCGCCCGTGTACAGACATCTGCAAAAGCACAAAGTTGAACCTTTGTTATACATGACTGATTGGTTTTTGTGTGCCATGACACGCACTCTGCCATGGGAAACTCTACTGCGGGTATGGGATTGTTTCTTGGCAGAGGGTATACGAGTTATATTTAAGGTTGCGTTGGTTATATTGGGAGCTACTTTAAATCGCCACAAAATACGCAAACAATGCAACGGATTGTGTGAAACACTGGAAGTCTTACGTAATCCGCCGGAGCATGTGCTTGATGAGGATTTCATTATAAATAATATGCAACGTTTAAATCTACGTGTGGAAGACTTTCAAATAGAACACACCCGCCAAAAAGCTCGACGCGCCAAACAAAAAGCACAAGAGGCAACAGCTGCACAAAACAATTCGAACACAAATACCTTTAGCAGATCCCGAGGATCTAGTCCCACAAATGGCAGCAACAGTGGCAACGTAACAGTTGTTAATGTTAATGTGGGTGATGGAGCTGGTGTAGACACAACTGCTCCCATTTCTATTAAAAATGGTAGCTCCAACAGCGGCCATCGTCCATAATAACAAATTTTTAGTGAATAACAAAACAAACGCAGAGCGTTTTTTTTTTTTTTTTTCTTGTAATAACTTAAATGATAAAGAAAAGAAACGATAAGTATTTATAAAAGTTGTAAACGATTAACACACAACCTTTCTCCTCCTAGTTATTTTAACTTCTTCAGACCTAAAATCTATAAATTTAACAGAAACGTTTTGTATATAAGTATAGAATAAACTGTTTTAACTGCTTTTTTTTTTTTTCTTCTTTCTATTCATCTTCGAAAAACACAATATGTAACGGTTAAATTTGTGTGTATATTTTAAAGGTCAATTATCTATGTATACAATCTAACGACTCCTTTTTTCTATAGGAATATTTCTTTTCTGTTCATTCCATGGAAACAATACAAGTAATCCTTAATTTCCGACACTGTAAGGACAAAAGCTCAGTTCTTTAAAATTCTTAGATATGCGTACAAACCAGGAAAATTTCGAATTGCTTAAATGCCCGTTTGGAGCGTCGAAGCTATGTTTAGCTTGGATACCAAACAATAAGGCAAATATAATTTTTTAAGCATCTTTATTTTTCCCTTTGAAAGGCGAAATTTTCTTTATTTATTTTTACTATTTAATTATTTTGTGCAATCCATTTGTTTCGAAAATAAAGTAGATTTGAAAACTAATGACTTAAAATTGTTTTTTCCTTTTTCGACAACTGCATTATAATCGATTATCGACTTCAATTGCTCTGAGTCCGTGTTCAGGTGAACTTTCGGGCGCAAAATAATGCGTTTTCTAAAGGCAAATTTTTTGAATGGAAGAAATCTTCAAGAACTTTCTTAAAGTTTGGTGTAATTCCTTTTATCTTATTATTTCTCTTACTTTCTCTCACTTCTCCAAAAAAAAAAAAAAGAACCAGTGTACGCATTATAAATGTGCACATTCCAAACGAAGGTTAAGTCAAGTTACTCTTCCACATATATCTAAACAGTATTTATTTTTTGTTTTTAATCAAAAGAGGATGTATATAGTTTTAATCATATATATGTTATCGTTAAGAAAAAAAACTTAAGATTAACTGTGAATAGTGCAATAAAACAAGAAAAAATGAATTTATTTTGGTTTGTTAAGAATGAATATAGAATGAAGACAATACTTAAAGTATAACATAATTGCATACTGCTTGGCATACTGTTGACTAGCGAATTCATGTATTCGGTCACACAGACCGCCTATTAAAGGTCAAAGGTTAAAGGTATTCAAGATCAACAATTGTTTACTTCTCATGTTGATTTTTAATGGATGCTCCTACTCCTACCTACCATCAACTGCCTAACTAACTTGCCCGATATGCCCAAAACAAACGTTTACAAACATAGGCATTTATTCGATCAAATATCCCGCATTTCTTCCAATCAATTGCTCCCTATCCCATCATAGCGTTTAATGCTCATTACAGGTACAATATATAAGTGCCGACCTCAGAACCTGAAGAATATCTGCCTCGACAAAAAAAGCAATAACGGCTTCTCATAGGATTGAAGGGGACATTTTTATTTTTTCGATTAAAAAGTGTAAAAAATAGTGACGTATGTATGCACTCTGATGTCAGCATTCCACGTTCTTTTAAATTTAGAAATCTGAATTCTAAATTCACACTTCAGATTTTATACATTGATTTTCTGTTTAAAAATATATCCTCGAACACACAAAGCACATTAGCACACATGTAGCAACTACATATTTGTTCGAAGTTTCCGTTTTCTAAAAGAGAGAAAGCACTTCAGCTTATTGAAGGAAATAATACTATTTGGTACGCTTTAAGCGATGTGTGTGAAGAGATGCGAGAAGAGAAGAGGTGCGTAACAATACCTTTGCGAATCTTTGCCTATAACAACAAATATTGGAAGAATACAAGAATATGGTTTGCAAATTATATTTACATATATTTCTCTTCAATCTCTAATCAATAAACGCTTGACCGTGACAAAAACTTCACAATCACAAACATGAAACTCAATTTCTGTTTTCGAAAAATTTAGTAATCACTTGTAATTTTGATTAGAATGTTTAACGTGTAACGAAGTTACGAAGGTTGACAAGGTTTACGTGCCTAGCAAGTTTTATATTATTGTAGCAGGTAAAACAAGGAAATGAAGGCGTCATCTCCCCCCAAATGTCGCATACATATCCTCCTTGCTCTTTACTCGTCGGTGTTTTCTTTAGCCAAGTCGGAAAAGAAGTCTGACGCATTAGTGAATTTAGACGATGGCAAATTGTGGTGCTTCTCTTTGTATGCGTTGTGTTTCTCGTTGTATTTAATATCACCAAAATCTTCGAAATATTTAACATTCCAGAAACGAACGTCATTGTTGTGCGAAGAAGAGGCAATTAATTCGCCATTATTACTGATATCCAGTGATTCTATTGGCATTGTATGCTGACCAACAATTCCTAAATTGCGAAATGGCGCCACATGGACAGCTCTTATAATGCCCTCTTCGCCTGCCACACAGGCGATCCGATCGGTAATCGGTATCATTTCACTCATAGATGCCTTCACTCCCGGAAATTTGTCGCTATGATAACCAAATTGTCCCCAATTGAATGTGTACAAATTACCCTTGGAAGAACCAACTACGAGCTTGGAATCCCCCCTATAAATTCCCATGCAAGTTAATTCCTCCTCATACGGTTCAGATTGTACATATAATTTACGCGCGGCAATATTGATGGTCGATAAATAGCCACCGCCACTGGTCGCAAAGAGTAATTTTCCTACATCGTTCGTTAATAATTGGGTTATGTAATCTTCTACTTCTTTAAGACCAAAAATTTCATTTTTCATGCGTAAATCCCAGAGCTTAACAGTGCCTGCATCATCGCCGGTAGCAAAGACATTGGCATCAATGACGTGTAATTTGTTTATAGCGTCCTCGTGAGCATTTTCATAAAATTTCTTCAATTTCTCGGTTTCTACATCGGTTACCTTCAAGAAAAAGCACAAAATTACTTTGAAGAAAATCAAAAAACTCTTGTTCCTGTGCAAATGTTATGGCTTTTCGTGAGATTTATCGACAGTTTATCTTGGGATAAACTGTTCAATAATAAGAAATAAAAGGATAAGTGTAATGAAATTTACCATTATAGATTTGTCTTTGGAGCAGGTAAGTAAGTAACAGCCATCCTCTGTAAATTGGACATCGCGGCAAGCCTGAATTAAATAGAAGGCTTTTAATAAAATACAAAATAAAAATAATTAAATTGTTTTGAAACCTTGGCGTGAACTTCAATGGTGCGCAATAGTGTATTCTTCTGATTTGAATACTCGTACAAACAAACATCCCCGGAAATTGTAGCCACAGCGATAATGTCACGCTCAGGGTGAAAACAAATGTCGGTAACAAAATCTTCCAAATTTATTTCAGGCGGCGAGGAACGCGGTTTTTTTATAGCCGCTATAATAGCTCTGACCGTCTCATCGTCTTCATCTTCCTCTTTCAATTCGAATACTGAACTTTTAATACTCTTTGTAATATCAGCAACATTATCAACACCATCTTTTCTTCCACCACCGCAGCTTTCTGTGCCACCTCCGTCATTACTCGTTTCAGTTTGAATATTTTTATTCAATGTCGATGGTTTCGGTCTGACTAAAGGCTTATTCGCATTATCCCTTTCGTCGTTGCTTAAGGTTTCGTCTGTATTTTCGCCCATTTCATCAAATTCTGAACTACCCTCAGTATCGTCATCTAATTGGAAGTCCGCATCTCTATTATCGACATCATCTTCCGAATCACTAGCTTGCATATACCTTGCATCGTTATCTAACAAATCTTCATCATTTTCCATTTCTTCGACTTCTTCCACCAGCTCGTCATCGATGAACTCGGAGTCGGAAGGATCGTCTGGATTCTTGAAATTCTGGTGCCTGTTGCAAAAACATTTGATTTTTATATAAACACACATGCTGAATAATCTACTTACAAACGCATACTTTTCGAGAAGTTTGTTCTATCTTTATATCGTTTGGTACACGTGAGAAATTCTTGCAGTTTAATTGAACAAATCACTTCTCCTTCTTTTTATTTTCACCGTATTATATCTTTTCCATCCAAAAGCCACGCTTTTCTGCTAAAAAAATAAGAAACACACAGAAAGCAAAAAAAAAGGAAAAATGCTTCTTCTTGTCTATTAAATCTGTTATACATACATAGATGATTGACAACACATTTAAGACTGTCTCCGCCCGTTTAACAGAAAACGAGGGGTTTAGCAAAAAATGGCCAATCACGCATTGTAACTGCTACACTTTTAACACTCCAAAATTCCCAAAAAAAAAGAAAAAAAAAGAAAGAAAAAGAAATCCGCGATCTAATGAACTTAATACGTTGAACGTTAAAAATATAATAATAAACTTTTTTGTCCCCTATACCGACATTTAATTGTAAAATTCAAAGGTTACTAGGTTGATTCATTATAACTTTCGTCGCAGGTACATAATTTCAAAGTAGTTTTGTTGTTTTATAATAAATATATTTTCATATTAATCGTTTTCTACAACGGGTGTAATGTAGAACTGGGCGTAGACTTCCGCTTGATTTTCATCTTGCATCATAAAATGCATTTCTAATAAGCCGCTTGAATCCGTTTTAATAGCTACCTTGCTGGCGGCTAACATAGCTCTCTGAGTGGCACGCATCAACGAGATTTTATATCTGGCTGTAGTAAGGTTTTTACAATTAAAGAGTATCATCATTTCGCTTGTTTTGGCCACTTCAATGCTACATTCGGATTGCATAACTCCCAATGTTTCCACTTTGAAATATGGCTTACGTGGTGACAATGTTATCTGCAATTCTTCAGCTGATTTATCCAAGTCGTGAAATATGTTTGCCATTTCGCGTCCTTTTATAAAAACGGTATTCAAGACGCCATCCGCATCTAAACAGAAGTCCATCGTCTCATCGTAGTGTGTAGTTTTAATGGAGCATTCTGTTCTGATGTTATCCTCATCATGTGGTTCCAATATTATCACCAAGGGGTCATCATCTTTGTAAAACATTTTCATGCTGCAATCAATGCCGGCAAATATACTCAAGCACTCAATTAAGACGTTCATGTTGATAGTAAAGTGCACTAAGCCATTCACATGATAATCGCTGAAACATGCCGGGGTAATAAATAAATTAGCTTGTATACATTTGCCCTGTTCCACAGTACAGCGTAAACCATCTTCATTAATATGGAATATTCCATGATCCCCAAAACCTATGGAACGTATCCCGGCTGCAAAAGTTTTTATATTCTCTAAACAGCCGACAAACCGATAATTAGTATATTCCAAGCCAAGGGTCATTTTATGTGAAAGATTATCTCCGCTTCCCTGTAGTGGTGGTGATGAAAATTCTTTCAGTAAATTATCGAATCTATGAGGTTGCACCTCTTTGAACTGTATGCAGTTAATGCAATTATCCAACAAAAAAGCTAAACGCAAAGCTAGAACATGCTCGCAAGTGTAAGCTTCTCCCAATTGCAGCACTTTTGTTTGAAAAGAATTGCAAAAGCAATAATTAACGTCGGGAAGCAAATGTACCGATTTTTTCTTCCTTTTCTTTTTAATATAGCAATCTTCTGTAATCACGGCTATAAAAAGTGACTTTCCTGCATTACTAAAAACTTGGATAGCTTGTTTATCTATAAACTGGCGCGCAAAAGCAACAAGTCGTGAACCCAAAGCTGAGTTTAATTTCGCGTAAAAATCAGCTGAAATCATAGCATTTGTTAAATTTTGTCTTCATATCATTCAATTAAAAAGTACCCAAATCATCGATTGATAAACTTCCTTTGAATAGCTCGAAAATTTCTTGCAATACGAAAGGCAAACGCGTTGCACTTTGCATTTTGCTTTCTTTTTCTTTTGTTTACATCCACTGCACAGCTGCCAGATTATTGAAAAATTTCTTCCTCCATTTCGAGTAGTGTTGTTGTCGTGACAAGCTCGTACTTTACCAAATCTGAGCACTAATTATGTATCTCTTGATTAACTTCATTTGGAAAGCGTATATTGAGAACCATTCGGTTCTCAAGTTGATTCTGTAATTGATATTTAAATTGCTTCTTATGGACGTTTACGTTGTCATGCATTTTCGGTACATTTGCTATAATCTGCCAATCACTCCCGTTATATGATACACGATTGCGATTAAACTAAATTGAATGTTCGCGTATCAAGGACATAAAAGAAAATCGTTATCAGTTTCTTACACAAAACATTCCGCGAGGAAGTTCAAAGCACTAATTATTATGTATCTTTTAGTTAACTAGATCTCATTTGAAACTCGTACCTTCAGAACCATTTGGCTGATATTTTCCTATTTTTCTTCCCTTTTTTTTTTACCCTTTTTTTTGCAAATTAGACTTATTTCTTAGCGGCATTCATTCGTGACTGTTAATTGGTTTTTTTTATTGGTTTTTGTTGATAACGTCGGCATTACATTACTTCGAACTATTTGCTATCACTTCAGAGTATGTTAATTTTCCCATTTTTTTTTTTTTTTTTTTTTTATATTTTTGAAAATAATCCAATTTTGAGTTTCTCCTTTTTTGGTGTAAGATGCTTATTCTGGTTTTTTTTGGTGTACGATGTTTAGATAACTTGACGGTCTGCTCTTTTTTTCCTCCTCTCTTCTTTTCTCTGTCAGCTGATTTTGTTTTCATATTTTTATTAATTCTGAAGCAAGACTATTGTTGGTTTTTATTTTTTGGAGATTTTTTATTGATTATGGATTTGGGCGAAAGTCTTGAAGATGAACAGAAATTTGTTATTTATAAATACGACGACTTATTTAGTGAAAGTTTTCCTTTAATGAAAGAAATACGCCGCTTGGGAAAATTAACTGATGTGACATTAAAGGTGAGCTATATTAATGTTATTAAATATTTGAATATTGTCTACACGTGTACAACTCTTATTATGGACGTTTTAGGTGGAAGAGCAGACATTTTCAGCTCACCGAATAGTGTTAGCATCAACCATTCCTTACTTTTATGCGATGTTTACAAATAACATGGCTGAAAGTCGTATTAAGGAGATTACTATGAAAGAGATTGAACCTAGTGCTTTGGAGAGTTTGATAAACTTTTCGTACAGTGGACAGATCCGCATCGATAATCAAAATGTCCAAAGTTTGATGGTCGGTGCTTCGTTTCTTCAATTGCTTAAGGTCCGTAACGCTTGCGCCGACTTTCTCATTTCACGTTTCCATCCTCACAACGTTTTGGGAATAAGAATGTTTGGGAATACGATGAGCTGTACACATCTCATACAAGCCGCCGAAAAGTATATCGATCAAAATTTTACAAAAGTTTCTCAATCGGATGAATTTCTAGCACTAGATTTCGATGAACTAATTGATTTAATTAAACGTGACGAACTCAACGTAATCTCTGAAGAAGTTATATTCGAAGCCTGTATGAAATGGGTAAAGTATGGCGAAGAAAAACGCGCATCCATGTTCCCACAAGTGTTGGCTCAAGTTCGTTTGCCCTTGCTTTCACCTCAGTTTTTGGCAGATCGAGTGGCCCGAGAAGAACTTATAAGATCTTCACATCAGTGTCGAGATTTATTGGATGAAGCTAAAGATTTTCACTTAATGCCAGAGAGAAGGGGACTCTTGCAGAGTTTTCGGTAGGTAGTATCATCATATCATAAAATTAGAAAATAGTTTCGATTGATTTTTTTTTTTTTTTTTTTTTTGCTAAGTATTATAAAAAAAATTGCCCAAAAGTCCACCTTCAAAAGGAAGCATGCCCATTCTATTGTAAATGTCATTGGAATGGAAATATTAATTTCTCGTCCTTCCCTTAGATGTATCGGCAATTGGTTATGTCTTTTTTTTTAAACTCTTACAATGTTTTTTAATGTCCAAACTTATGCTTGTGTGATCCTTTTTGAAGAAGCTCTGGCAGCATCAGTTTTGTACAACTGATGAATTTTAGAATTTGAATTTAAAAAACGACACTGCTTTCTTTTGAAACGCTCAGTCTATTTTTAAAATGCGAAGCTCAGAATAACTTGAATTCGAGGTGTTTCAATCTTCCAGAACTAGGCAGCGAGGAGAATTTATATCGGGACAAATCTACGCTGTTGGTGGTTTGGCTAGCAATGGGGAGTCGGTTAGCACAGTTGAGATTTATGATCCCCATGAAAAAAGATGGCGCATGGGCGAACAAATGTCTATGATGAGGTTAGCATGCAACATACAATTTCTACGACCAACTAGACTTAACTTGGATGCTTTTACAGATCTCGTGTCGGTGTTGCTGTTATGGATGGAAAATTGTACGCCTTCGGAGGGTTTAATGGCTCTGAAAGATTATCTACTGTAGAAGTTTATGATCCTAGAAAGAATATTTGGACACAAGGAAGTGCAATGAATTGTAAAAGAAGGTGGGTTCATATGAAACTAGGATTTTTTTCCTATTTTTCATCTAATGTATTTAGTGCTGTGGGCGTGGCCGCATTAAATGAAACAATTTACGTCTGCGGCGGTTACGATGGTGTAACAAGTTTGAACACAGTCGAGTGTTACTGCCCTAAAACTGATATATGGAAAACCGTAAGTAATAGATTTTCAAAAATTAGTTATTGTTGGTTGATTGTTAGTAATGATCTAATTGTTTAGGTGGCTCCTATGGTGAAATATCGGTCAGCCGGCGGTGTTGCGGCTGTAAATGGTTACGTTTATGCATTGGGAGGACATGATGGACTGTCTATATTTGATTCTGTAGAACGTTATGATCCGGTTAATGATGTCTGGCATAAAATGAAATCTATGTTAAATCGGCGCTGCCGGTTAGGTGTGGCTGCTTTGAATGGGAAACTGTATGCTTGCGGAGGATATGATGGAAATTCATTTCTACGCTCTGTCGAAGTTTATGATCCTATCAAGAACTGTTGGTCTTTAGTGACACCAATGAATTGTAAGCGTAGTCGGGTCGCCCTTGCGGCCAATATGGGCAAATTATGGGCGATCGGTGGTTACGATGGAGAAACTAATCTCTCCACGGTAGAGGTTTATGATACAGAAACAGATGAGTGGTCATTTGTACCATCTATGTGCGCCCACAGCGGCGGAGTTGGCGCTGGAGTGATTCGTAGTGAAAAAAGTTTCCTTTCTAAAACTTAGATAAATTCCGGTTAACTCAATCCACGTCTTTTGAACGTGAAATAATGTCAGTTGAAAGAAAATCGTTATAAGATCCAAACCTCTCTAATATCTGCTTACATTCCAAAATTTAGTTTAGGGAACTTAAAGGAAGAAGTCAATTTTGGAAACACATCAACTATGACGTTTCTGTTAATTGAGAAAGCAATCATTATACATACATATTGCGTACATATATTTGGAGCACATTTCAAATTGGAAGCTACCATGGAAGTGTTATGAACTTTCTTTTATTTGGAACTGTGCAGCATCCAAAGAGATTAAATACATATGGACAGAAAACACTCATAACTAATTTTTAGAATATTTCTCATTGTTGTTGCTTGTTTGCTTTGTGAAGAGAATTTTTCAAAAATCTGAAAACAGTACAACGTGCGCCAGCCTACCTTTCATGCACTTACTTTTTTGTTTTTGGAAGTTTTTGGTTCTTCCGTCATTGCCTTAATTTTAATCTTTATCAATTACTATATACTATAGCTACGCGTCACAACAACAACCATCTCGAACTCCCTTCATTCTTCGTTCCGACGTTACGCAATAAGCACGAAATGTCTTTAGATTCGTACGTAAATAAAATGTTGTATGCAAATGTCTGTTGGGACTGATTTAAAGGACTCAATTTAATTTACCTAGGAGTGGTGGGAAATAAGCGAAGATTTCTAGCCGTTTGGTTTTGACACATTTTCGATACAAGGCTGTAAAATATTTGTGAATATGATTTCTAAAAATCGAACGTTTTGTTTTTCAATTAATTAAAGGAATTTCAATAAATAAAAAAAAGAAATAAAAATGGATTACACATCACTTTTGATGAAAACTAATTTTGTGATCGTTTTCATTATTTTTATACCCACCGCAGTAAGGTGGGGGTATACTCATCTTGTGTTTCTCCATAACGTATGTAACACCCAACGGAAAGCTTCAGAGGCCCTATAAACCATATATATTCTTGATCAGTGTGCAATACAGAGCCGATTTTGCTATGTCCGTCCGTCTGTGTGGCGTGTGTTGTTGGCACTCTCCTGCCCACAAAAATGAAGCTATCGACTTCAAATTTCGCAAAAAAAACATTGGAAGTTCTTGCACGCAGATTGGTATTGAAAATGGCCCAAATTGATCAGAGCAGAAGCGCGCATTGGAGCGTAAGCTGAAGGCAACCCAGTTTTTTCTAACAAAAATTTATGGGTTTTTGCTTTTACTCGTTAATAAAATGAAATGAAGTAAAACTTGGAACTCTTGTGAAAATTTGAGAAGTGAAGGAGATATTTCTGATTTCACAAGTAACACCTTGATATAAACACACACGTTGTAAAGTCAAGGTGTGAATACATGCAATTTTCTTTCAATATGTGATATGATGATGATGTGTTATGCCATTCACTTGTGGCGGAATGAATTCTTTTACTTTGTATAAATTCAAAAATAATTAATGACACCAGTCCATATGATATGCTATCTTGGGCCGCAAGAAATTCACCATAAGCCTGCAAAAGAACGAGTAGGAAAAAAGGACATAAGGACAAACCAAAAATAACTCTTATTTTCTGGTTTACGCATAACCTGTAAACCTGTGTAAAGGCATTTTGTGTCATTTTTAGGTCGGACGAATTTTCACACGTTTCACACTTTTTTTTTTGTTGCTTTGTTTTTTACTAAAACATTTTCGAATTTATCTAATTCGTATCCGAAAATAAAAGTGAGCATAGTACACCACTATTTGTGTGTGTATGCTAAAATTGAAAACGGTGCGTCCTGTTGAATTCGAAATAGCGAAAAGGCCTTCCCTTTCCACAAGAAACCTATCGCAATGGATACCGCTAATTGATAAATCTACTGTTACAATGGAAACGCAAGATCCTTCGAAGAAGAGTTCGGATGCACTCCAAATCTCGAAACATGTTGAATGGAAGGACTTTCAATCGTTATTTCGGCAATGGGGATTTGCTATAAGAGGAAGCATTTATGAGTTCATGGCTCAAGATGTAACCAAAAAAAATGTAAAGGCTGTTCTGCGTTTTTTAATTTGGAAAATGGAGTGGCGTATAAGGATTGGAGAGAATTAATGCAATTTTATTTTAGCGAACTTAATTACAAATAATCCTTTGAAATTTGATATTATAAAGCAGTTGCTTTCCAATTATTTATCCAATTTTGAATGGAGTAGACTTTTTTCATTTAGGAATTCGATCAATTTTCGAATCAAATATGGAACTATTAAGTACTTTGCTTTCAATTTTTTTTTTTTTTTGTTTTGTGAGGGAAATGGATTAGGCCTGTAAGTGTCGATTTAGACCCATAATCCAGTAACGATAAAAAAGACACGTAGGTTGCTTTCAATTTGTTGCGGTGCGTTCACCATTGCACTGCTAGATAACGATATAAAATCGCCGATTAAAAGGGTTATAATTACAAAGGTAATGTTTGTAATTCTTGGTAAAATTGTTATGTCGTATCATAGCACTTCTTTCACTTTATGGGCCAAATTGAAATCTATTAAATACAATTAAGAAGAACATATAAATTCAGAGTAAAGTTTATTTTAAGTACACAAACAAAAATCAGTTTAAGGCTTTTTACATAAATTGTGTAATATATAATAAGTCAACATTTTTTCGAACCTTGCGCTTTACTAAACACGTTTTTACACGGTCCGACTTCATTCCAAATAATGTATATACGTATTAACGTATCGAAAATCTTTTTAGTTGCGTACAAGCAAAAAAAAAATGCTAGTTGCTATCTCTCTCAAATGCAATAAAGTGAATAATGACACCAACAGTTCACCAGCAGTTAATCATCATCCGAAAACGAAAATACTCCCATTGACCAAACCAATGTTCCGTTTGTTTCTACGAATACCGTGCAAGATGAGTATGTATTTGAAGTGCTTACTAAGCCGCCAAAACACAAGGTATCATTTTCTAGACAATAATTATGAAAAGGAATCACTTTCTCAAGTTATTTATAGAAAAACCAATATACCGATGTTCCATTTAAGGCCACCAGTGGTGACGGTCACCTCTCCGCTCATCGGTATCAGTGAACACCATCGTTGCTTTTTCACTAAATCTTGAGGGACGCTAATGGAATGTTTGCCAGGTTTCAACAGCCAAGTTAAAGAGCTGCCACTTAACAAATAGAGATTGAGCATAACATTTTGCTTTTTGTATAGCGTATTGATATTCCCCATGATTTGATCAAACCGTCCAGAAGTATCGTGGAATACAATTATATCTCGGAACTGTAAAAATATTTCTATTAAGAGCAAAGTCGAAAAGCGGACTAAGACTTACTTACATTTTGTGCTAATAATAATGGTCTAACAAGGTCTAAAGCTTTTGTAAAGTCGGTGGCGTTCTGATCAGGTGTGTGAATAAACTTTGTAACGTCGTTACAAAAGTACGTTCTGCTCTCCTCGGATATGGAATCAAAATCTCCGGTTATAAACTCTGGTGGCCTCAATGGCATTTCACGTTCATTGAAACTTTTTACAAATTGGCGCCAGCGATTTGTTCCCCCGTCAACGCAACATCTAATGTTAGCTTTTTTTTTTTTGTTTTTCATAAACATAAACAACACATCAATTTTTTATTTCTAGAAATTAATTAATATTTACCGTTTTGCCACAGCTCCCTGACCACATTTTGAGGTGCACGTATTTCACGATTTAATACTAAGCAAGCATAACCGGTGCCCATCGATTTAGGGCCAATTAACCGCTCCGTCTCCCATTCGTAACAATTGCTTGAATTCCTTAGTTCAAGATCGCCATGTGTTGTGAACAACCTATCCATTCTCAACCACAAAAATAGTGCTTTTTTTATCAACAGCTGTTTTCTCTGCTTAAAAGGTTTCATCCCTGTCTGAGAATTATCCAGCGGCAGAAATTATAAATTGTACACAATTCAACTTTAATAAAAGATATATTCACAGTGAAGTTCGATTTACAAAAATCGCATTTCAAAGCAAAGAGAATGATTAGCTGCAGATAAAGCACTAGTTACTTTGACTCGCTGGACTAGCTGGACTCGCTGGAGAAAAGTCAGTGAGATGTAGATTAGGAAGTAAAGGAACAAACGGCATTTCAGTTAAAGATAACGAATGCAATGGAGATAAATAAACTTGAATTTCATCTTCTGTTCAAGTGACTGACGCGAATTCATGCGCAAATTCATGAATTTGAGCAGTTGAAAAATAAGAATCCCAAGAATATATTTGATTACCCAATTTACCCATGTTTAGCCAATATTAGCGCAATGTGGATCTTTTGCTAAAATCCAATTAAAAGAAAAAGCAGTCGAGGTGAAAAAATCATACTTATGTGCAATGCGAAACGAGACGAACACGCATTCAAAACACAACTGATACTTTTGACAACTCAATTAAACTAAGGAAATTTGATGAAATTTGGATGCGTATATTTTGATTGCTGACTTTCCTCATAGTTTCTCTGAATGCAAAGATCTTTAAAAAAGATTATGCCGCAACTTATTTTCAAATTTTATTGCGAGTTCTGCCTGCACTATTAAACGCATTTTGAAGGTCAACATAAGTAATGACATTTCCTCTCGTAAGCTTCGGTGGTTCCAAAAAGTAAGAATGATGAAAAGCAACTTTTCGATTCGAAACTTAAGATGGTGACATCAAGCTTAAGTGCCTTCAGTCCATTCATTTTCGTCGCAAAATCGTCTTTGGCTGAAATGACAGCTCGATTGCGTTTAAGCACACACACGTCCGCACGTATAACTTTTGTTAATAAATTGTATCGTAAAATTAAGTGGAATATAAAAAAAGGAATGATAGGACCGCAAAAAAAGGAACATAAACATTTTATTTCTGCCAATGAAGCTCTTTGATGCTAATGGTGGTGGGCACAATAGGTTCGTTCGTAGCCAAATATAGAAAAGCAATTGCTCCATTTTCGTATCTGCTTTATGTCCTATCGTTACTTTTTATTGGCAAAACAACAATGTTATTATTTTTGATGTAAGTCAAAGTCTTGCTTGGAAATTCCTTCCGGTGAATGAAACGAGCAAAAGGCTGCTCCTAAAATTCCGAGAATATTCAAAACAGCATGTATTATAGATTGCGTGGGAGTAAGGGAGTAAATTTCTTAAAGTGCATTAGGTTACATATATTAAAGTTTTCAATATAGACGATAGTTTTGGTGGAACGAACTTATATTTTCCAATTATTATTTCCGCAAGTGTTTGCCCTTAAAGTAGTTCTTTAAAATTTAAACCTTTGAATTTATTTCCTTTTCTAAATTAGTATTAATAGTAATGATAGTATTGTTATTCACAGCGAGCTGATAACGCATACATAAATTATACATACAAGTACAAAAAACAAAAGCGCATATATTTATTTGTTATAAAAAAAAATTATTTAATTTTATTAATGAATAAAAGAGAACCATTTCGAAGATATTTTTAATCCTCGTATTTGAGTTTTAGCTGCTGTGGAACTCGAAGATCGAAATCTGATAACTCTAGTAAGCCGTTTATTTATGTTATAAAGGAGTTGACTCCTGGTGGAATTGCGGTTTATTAATAAAAATTCGCTTTTAATTGTTCAGTTCAGTTTAAATCAAAAAAGTTCAATTAAATGGAACCATGGATACTGAAGATGATACCATAATGGATGACTTTGAAGCGGATGAGTTATATCAGCAGCAAGATTTTGAGTTTACGCGTTTATCAGATATGGTAAATTCTTTGCTAACACATTTTTTAAATAAAAAGAATTAAATTTAATAAATAAATGCAATTAGGTTAGAAAACATTACCTTCAGTACTTGGAAAAACAATTGAATGAGAACTTTACAAACTGGCAAAAAGGACAAATGGATGATTTGGAAAATTGGCAATCCATAAAACGAACGGCGGCAGTTTTAGAAGAAAAAGCTATAAAAGCTTGTATGATGGCGAAAATATATCAAAGATATATGGTGAAAATTGTAAGGTCGTGAAGAATCTACTTTTCTATCGCTTCCATCTAAAAATACGCTATTGATTTAATTAATTTGTTTAGATAGCCAATGTCCGACAATACACACAAGAGAATCGTTTAGTAAATCAACTGGAAATGTCTTTGAGAGATCGGGAAGTGCAGGAAAATAATAAGTATCATCATAAAACTACACAAACTCAAGATAATAACGAAATTAATGAAGAGAGGACTATAAAATTAAATGAACAACAGAATAAAAAGAGTTTCGAAAAAGTGTATGAAGGTGATTGTAAGATTGACAAACATCCAATAAGTTTAGAGCAGAAAATTCAAATGTTTCAAGAACACTTATACAGAGAAAATACGATTAAAGCGGCCTCTGTTCTAAAGAAATCATTACCGCGCCCAGTATGTAGAAGGCCACGCAAACGTTTAAAAAAATGCAGACTTATGACACCGAAAGAAGAACCATTGCAGAAAGATGAGGCAAGCCCTCATCCTCATCTTTCGGAGATAGGCAAAAATCCCTCATTTCCGTTGCAGCCATTAGAAAGTAGTCAAAACAGCAATTTAGTGCGAGAAAACGAAGTATGCGACATTCACGATACTGTGGCCTTGGAGCTGGCGCAATTGTTTAATGAGGAAAAGACTGAACTGGATGAAATTTTCGGTATCGATCCAAATGAAGAGCCGGATGATCCGCAGATTCGCCGCATACTTAAAGAAATTGAAAACGCCAAAATAAACGATAAAACAATCGACACACCCATCCAACATAACTCGGAATGTAATCAAACTAAAAAGGATACAGCACATCCCTCTCTCTCCTCTACTGCTACAGCAAATTCCGCTAAGTTAACTCCTCTTCCGCCGCAATACGAGACAACTATACACAAATCAAGTAAGAATTCTGCTAACTGCGTAGATCTCACTAAGAGTGAATGGCCTTGTGAATTATATATGCAACGCAGGAAATTAAGTGAATCTTTATCCCGATTGGTAGATGAGGATTTCCGTTGGGTTGACATTATGAAGTGGAAATTTGCCGAACTCTTCGGTGAAGATAGTGATGACGAGTTTGCTGCTTGTAGTCCCAGCATTGAATTAGATGATGTGCTCATAAACAGTTGCGTGCGCCGCATATCGCCGTGGATGGTCAAACATCTTATGAAGCCGATGAAAGATGGCTTAATTGGTAATCGATTCTTGTTTAAAAAATTAGCCAAACAGTTGGCTCGTAAAATAATAATGGAAAATCAGTATCCAGGTATTTGGTTCACTCCTTATAGCGTTTAACCAGGAATTATTTTTAAATTTTATTTTAGATGAACCTTTCATTAGACGCTGTGTCGAAAATTTCTTTTGCCTGCATCAGGCTGTGATGTCGCTGGATGACATAGTTGATATAGATAATGTATCGCTAGAGTGTTAAGTCAGCTTAACTTGTTTGAAAATTTTAATGTAAAATTTTAGGCAACTGTATAAACCAAAAGCCAGTAGAGTAAACCCTTTTTCCTAACAAATAATAAAAGAGTATTTAGTGAACTTACCACGTTTACTTCTTTGCTCAAGCCTACATATTGTTGACACAACAGTTTATTTTTATGCATGTATTTTACTCAAATCGCACTTAAATAAAGAAAAAAGTTTCGTCTTATATAACCCAAGAGAACGGGAAGAAGAAAAGGAACTACGTGAAAAAGCGAGCGAATAATAAAAAGAATATTGCTGTTGTGTTCACGAATACAATGATTTTTTATCCTTTTCTTTCATTTTTCTTTTTATAATTTATATAAATTTTTTAAATAGTTTTTTCTTTTCATATTTTATTTTTAAATAAACGAATATTATGTCGCAACTGCTGCTGTGCATACACATCCCTTAACATTATAATCCTGATTATCAATTATGATCCATTTCGACAAAGAAAAATCAAACAGACGAACTTTTTGCAGGTGGCGCGCCTTGAGTTCCATTTTTTTTTTTTTTTTTTTTTTGCAAACAAATACGTCCTTGATTGATTGACTGATTAACACAAATATAATCCATGTGCATACATATCCATAGATACTGACAAAGAATAATGCCCTCATCGTTGCTGCCGTGATAGTATCTACACTTGTTGATGATGAAAGGCGACGTTTTACGTACACATGTATTTAATAATCTTGTTTAACATTTTGTTTGCTGCTGATGAAAAGTTACTGTAGTGGTCTTTATTTTTACGACTACTGATGCTCTTAATTATGCTGCGTTTGATTACAATGTTGTTCTCGCTGTTGTAGTTGCAATTACTTTTTTTATTGTTAGTATTACTATACTTTTTGTTGTTGTTGCTGTATTTATTACGGTTGTGTTGTTTGTGTGGTTGTAAATTGGCGGGACAATGAGGATGATAACACTACCTAGTATCTGGTATTTGATTTGTGTTTGCTGCCGATATTGCTTGTGTCGCCGTAGGGGCAGCTGCACTTTGTTTATATTTTTGTGTAGACTGTTGCCCTGGCTGTTGCGGCTGCGAGCTGGTGGCGCCCCCAGCCGGAGCAGGAGGTCGTCCACGCCGCTCAATACCTTTATCTGCCGCGCCAATATTGCCGCCTGTTGCAGACTTACCAGCTCCGGCGCTAACGGCTTTCTTTTTGCTAGTGTTAAATGATGCTTGTGTCTGTTTATACTCTTCAACAAAATCTTCAGGCGAGGTTTGTTGTTGTTGATGAACTTGTTGGCGTCCACCTACTCCTCCGGTACTGTTTGCGGTTTGTGCAGATGCATCTGCGGCATTATTATTCATCATCGATTCTCGCACATCATTTTCAGAATTACTATTGTTTGCATTATTAGTGGTGTTTGTGGGCGAAGCCTTTTCATTATTTACATTATCACTATTGGTGGTCTCTTGCGATTCACCGCGTTCATGTTCCTGATCTGATTCACTCTCTAACGATGAACAAGCTAAGGTTGATAGCAGCAAAGCTTGTACGAATTGAGACCTAAAAATTGGATTGAAATGACGCATATTCGAATTTTGTTTATCATAAACTTACCGATCGGCGCGTTCTCTACCAATTTCAGCTAGTTCGGCGTCACTTAAAATCGGTTGCATAAGTTTCGTGAGCAAGAATTGCGATTGCGCTCCCTCAACAACATTACCGGGACCGTTAATTGCTGGCCCACCAGCGACATTGTTTGTACCGGATCCGCCACTAACCATGCCAAACGAGAAACCACCATTGTTGGTGCAAAGACTGCTACTACCAGGCTGCAGAGTATTCATACCAAATTTTTTTGGAAATGAAAAGGATATCTATATTGCAACATTACTTCTCTGGTGTTAAGTGCGTTTGCATTCAAGTTTGATTGTTGTGATTGCTGTTGCCCAGATACCGACCACTCATTGGTACGACAGGAACCGCTGCTACCGCCTCCATTTGCACTACCAGATCCAGGGGCACCGCTTATTACTTCGGCCATAGTGGCGTTCGAATTCGATGAAGAGACCATTTGATGAGCACGTCGGGGCAAACGCTCCAATTGTTGGCGTGTGGCCTGCAATATAAGTAAAAGAGAACTATTTAGTACTTAGTTCGAAAGAAAAACCACCAAAAATATATATAATTGCCGTCACTTGTTGGCGTTCCATTTGAATTTGCATTTGCAATTGTTGCAATTGAGAAGTTGGCGGGCCACCGCGTCTTACACCCGACAACTGTGACAGGAGCTCTGCAATTGGGTCCACCGATTCTCGCCCAGACGGAGACAATGCTGAGAGACCGCTTGATGAGCTAAAGTGCATATTAGATCGGCGTGCACGTGGCACTCCGCCTATCGTACGTCCAGGAATACGACGCACTCCACCTCCATGTCGAATAGCTGAGGGTTCATCGTGCACATGGAGTTAAGTTAGAAACCATTTGAAAAACATTTTTCAACCAATAAATCTTAAGAGTACATCAAATCTTTAAAAAAAAACTTGCATCTGGAATTTTCATACCAAATAACAAGCAATATGTTATAAATGTGCTTTAGAATTAATCAAGAAATCGCAGACTTCAAACATGAGATCAACTAACACACTACAACGAAAAGTTCACAGTCCATCACGAACTTTCTTCATAAACAATGTGCAATTTTCCTCACTTTTCCAAATTCTTGTATAAATTCTTCTATTCTACATTATAATGCACATAAGAAAATAAGAGGAAACAGAGATAGTTTTATGATTTCGGAATTATATATAAGTCCGTGCCAAGGCTAATGTAAATCCTAACGGCGGGAATAAAAAAGCGTTTAAAAAGGATATTAGAAATGAAATCAATTCACGTGGGCCGGTACGATGTTCCAGTGATAGGTGACCAGCAAAATCATCTGTGACTAGATTCGGTTCTCCGCCTGGTAATCCAGCGCATACGGGACATACCACTTCTAAACTGGTCTCCGTATGTTCAGCAGATACGTGTTCTAATAAAGTAGCATCACTAAAACCCATTTTCTTACAGTATGGACAGGTAAAGCTTTGTGGTTGCTCGGAATTGAGCATTTCACCACCAAAAAAGAGCTCAATATCGGAGCGCGTTAGTATGCATTGCATAGGGTGATCGACCAGATGGCGTGTAGATGTGACGCCTTCCTCATAGCAATCGGCGCATAGATCATAATCGTAGCATATTAAACATTTATAGCGACGTCCATTGAAGTTAGACTTGAGACAAGAATCGCAACTGACTCCTAAAAACAAAAGTAAGTACACAAACCAACTTAAAATATTTATTAAAATCTTGGCTAGTTTTGCTTACCTTCATGGCGGCTCATTATTTATATGCTTGAAAATTTGTTCTAGTAACCACCACCTCCGCGTGCTCCCGCTTTGATTACAAACTCTTGTCTAAGAAAACGCCCGCAGCACCTGTTGTTGTTGGTCTTTGGATTTTATTTTTGTTGTACGTTTAAATTAAACAATTCTTTTTTTTATATTACAATTTTATTTTTGGAAATTAAGAAATTCTTATAAAGTATTTCAATGAGTGCTGTTAATAAGTAACTCAAAATTATTTAACTTTTTAGCAAATTTCCTTTGTAACAATTTTAACTGCAAATAAAAAAAAATTAAATATATATAAAACAGAAAGTTAGCTAAAATTAATTTGGTTTTAAGCAATATTCCATTTTTTTTAATATTGAAAATATTTTTTTCTCTACCAGTATCAATCAGGGGCATTAGGGATCTATTATGTTTGTGATAACCACTTTTATAAAAAAACAGGAAAGTGTTACTCTTCATCCCCTATGACTTTTCATAATATATTTTATTTTCTCAATCTTATTTTACCGTTTCATTAATCACATTGTACTTTTTGTTTCCATTAGAAATGGCCACATACCATAAAAAAAATACATACACACACAATCGTGAATAACAAACTTTCTTACACAAAAGGCCGTTTTCCCGTTTTTCCCTTAATTTTCTCGCTGAATTAGTACTTGAAATTGACAAGCTCTACATTTAAAAAAAAAAAAAAAGTAAATAATTTATGTAGTCTATTTACAGTAATACATATATATAAAAGTTTAACAAATAGACTCTTCTTTTTAAATGTGGCTAAAAGAAGATATTTCCTGTTGTTGCACTCTTTTTCAATTTTTCCACTTTTAAATTTGTTTCTAAATATTCGAATAAGAATTCATGGCTTTTTGGTTATAATAACAGAAGATTAAGATTTCTCGAGGAAAAAAAGAGAGGCACGCGAGGACAGGCAAGTACAAAAAAAACTACGAGCGATGAAAATTTTTACGGACAAATGAATATGCGCTGCCTTTGTTTTCACCAGAATGAGAATGACTTTTATTTTCCACTTTTTATTGCCATTCGAAGAATGCAGTGTAATTTTATTTGTTCCTTTTGGTTAAATACAACGATATTTTTAACTTTTTCCTTCTCTGCAAAAAACTAATATATTTCTTTTTCTTACTCGTGAATGACGTTCGTTCGATGTGCTGTAGACAGCAGACGAAGATTGTTCGTTTCAAGTGTTGTAAAATGATACAAAATAATTTTTTCTCCTCAGAACTTTTTTCTGTAAATGCATAGATTCTCTCCTACAACTATTTCAGGAAAATATATTTTTTGATTAGCCTCCATATATGTTTATAACTTTCTAAAAACTTGTAATTTTTAAATAATCCTATTGACATTCCTATTACAACTCTGCTCACATCTTTTTAATAACCCTTTTGTAACCTATATCACTGGTTAATATCTGCGAAGTTGCAATAAGAAAAAAAAAAGATAGAGGAGAAAAATTTCACTTAGGAATATTTTAAACAAATAAATTAATTGACGTACGCCGTACATATTCCAATATGTGAAATTATTTTTTTTCGCTTTAAATTAATGCGCTTAAATTGTGGACATATGAATACGGACGATTTTTAATCGTAAGCTACGCGAGGGTAAATTTAATTGCTTTTCATATGGTAATCGCACAAACACTATTAAATAACAATTTTCTGGCTTTTTTTCTAATTTGTTACATTCAAAAGTTTTTAGCATGCCACTGTCCCGATATTCGAAAATATGTACAATTTGCCCACTTATTTTATTTGCTGTTTTTTATGCTCAATGCGCGTAATACGACTAACGTTTTCCCTTATTTTCTTCTCTACCCCATTTTCATTTCGATTAACATGCCGAATGAAAAGTTCACTCTCTTCTTCTACCGAATATAGTTACATGCAATGCACATAATCATATACATATTTTCTTTTTAATTTCTCATTTTTACATTTTTAATTACTACATACTTTTATACACTCTTAACAACTCGAAATTGTGTATGCTTATAGTTTCTTTCTTCAGGAAGAATTGTGTGTAGGAAATTATAAATTAACAAAAAATTTGAAGTAAAGTCAAACAATTTATTTTTTTAGTTCGAAACGAAGTTTCTTAGTTTCAAAGTTGTGAAAGTTGAAAAATTTGGCATATTTTAGATATGATTGCCACAAATGGGGCAAAAAGTATTTTCTTTAGGGAAACATCAATCTGGCTGCACTTTCTCGTTTAACAGAGAAGCATAAGCAGATTTCTCGTTTAACAGAGAAGCGTAAACAGATTTAGTTAATTGGGGATAAAAGTAAATTTATGAAAAAGTGAGATTAAAAATTTTAAAAATACAATAACAATAACAATCTAATCAACAAAAACATTTAGATATTTAAAAGAATTTTTTGACGTGGTCTTATTCATCTTCATAGTTGAAATTTCATTAATCTTTTGCCATCCTAAGCAATTGTTTGATAACAATGGCGACTCTACATTTATAAGCATCTGAGAGTAATTAAATGAGCGAACCTTAACAGAGAAGCCTGAGCAGGTTTGTCGTTTAACAGAGAAACTTAATGAATAAAGCCTTCAAAAATTCACGATATGTGTGTATGAGACAGTCTCAATAGTTTTTATTTTTACAAATTGGAATAGTGTTTTCCCAGATCAAGACGTTGGTTGAATTGCATTGGTAATTGGTTGTTCCTAACGTGCTGTTGTTGTTATCGTAGAAACGGACGGTCAGTGGAGGTACATCGTCTTCAGTGTGATAGCCAAATAGCAGCATTTGATTTGCCTTCTTATAGGCACTGTAGAGTTGATTCTTTTATTTTAAATAGATATTAATGGCATTCACACATACACGTATTCCATTATAATTGTCACCCTTGCTCCTGTCTGCAAAAGAAGTCTATTTTAATTCAGGTTATTCAAAAGGTGTGTTGAACATGTTAATATTAAGGTCCTCGAATGTGCCATTTTCGCTTTGATCTAAAAATGAAAAGCAACAGTTTGAATGCAGAAAACTATTCTGGCAACACATTCCTCGATAAACGTTCGTATGATTTGCTATAGAACTGTAGAGTAGGCTAAATCATAACGTCTGTTGTATATACACATGTATGTAACTGTTATCAAAGAATGTATGAGATTAAGTTAACTTTTGGATTGAAGCTATCAAAGCAATTGAAAAGAATTGGAGCAACGCTTCGGCTATAGCGTAAGCGATATAGAAATTTTTTCTACATAAACAACGAAAATTATATATACGGAGCTTTTTCAACTACGATTAATAAAAAAGACAATCAAAATATCGATAATATAAGATGCGTCAGCAATATAATTTCCATTCTTTTTTAAACAAATTTACTGAGCTAATCTACTGTAACTTTATTCTTGTTTTTTACAATGTTTTTCATTGCTCTTTGGGAAATTTGAATTTTCCAAACAATTCCATCCAATCCTTCAACAGCTAAACGACGAATTTAAAGAGATCACGCGCCTTTTCTACAAATTAAATCCCACATTTCAATTCAAACGCTTTTCTCTGTCTTCTTTTAATTCCTGGGAGATCAAAATTCTTTATAGACTCATGACTGGTCACACTGATGATAAAGTTTATTTAAAAATAATTCGCGCTATGCCATGTGAAGTTTGTGTAGTTTGCCAGTCTGCTGAGCATCTAATCAAATCTACAGATGTCATAGGCTTGATGGCATTAGAGGTTCTTTTAGCTTTTTCAAGTTATATGAGGGTCTCCTCGATCTCTTTGCAGCAAAAAATGTACGTCATCTTGGGGAACTTATTAGAAAAGCGTATTTATCGTTTTAGAATTTTTTTCTTCTTTCTCTTTCTTTCGTTCAATCCTTTGCTATTACTATAGCACTCTTTTTCGTTTTCACCCAAAGTTTGCAACACTGTTTGAGTTTCAATACTCAACCAACAGAATTACACATATACACACTATTACACTTAAAAATTAAAACAGTTTATTATCTGGACATATAAGCCACAAATTTATTGGCTTAGTCCGTCTCCACTCATATATAGGGATTGGAAACGAAACAAAAGCAGGCGATAGGAACAGTGAAGACGCATAAAAAGTGACCAAGAAGCCTGCAATTATCTTAAAAGAGTTTACAGTGAACTTAATTGCAATCGTAAAAGATCTCCTAACTGGAAACCATACGGTCTTGTTCATATTTGTGATTTAAAATTGTTTGTCTTTTCGTTTACTCTATACGAACTTACGACACCTGGCTTACTTGCTGCGTAAAATTGTCTGATAAAAAAAGTTATGTGTGGTCGCACCTGTTTGTAAGTTTCTATCTATTTATTACGTTTGCTCCATATTGCCTTCAATTGTTGCATTGTTCGATATTATTCAACGCAATTAGGACTTTAGAACCCGATGAAATATTAAAAGCCTGCAGGTATAAAACGAGTAAATTTCAAAAATCCCCAATCAATCAAGATGACAATAAAAGCGAAGATCTGAATGATCGAAAGGAATGTTGTGGCCATATTAAGGGACAGTATATTGAACCAGAGTGGCGATCAGAATTCAATTGTGGGCGCAAGTACGTGCCTTCTTTTAATATAGCACCCAACGATGTCACTCCTGTGTTAATTTCTCGCGACCATTTCTGCGATGAAGGCGATTCAAAAGCTGAGAGCGGTCGCCGTCGTTTGCTAATACCAATGCTATGGGGTCTCATTCCATTCTGGCATAAAGGTGATTACAGCAAACACAAGTTGACCACAAATAATTGCCGTTTGGAACGCATGCTGGAATCCAAACTTTATAATAACGCATTTAAAAAAGGCCATCGTTGTGTTGTACTTTGTGAAGGTTTTTATGAATGGCAAACAAAATCCCCGGAGCGAGCAGTTTATCTTTTTTATATGCCGCAAAAAGAAAAAGCAATAATACACGATCGGAATACTTGGGAACCAGAAGACATTAATCTCTTGAAAATGGCTGGAGTATTTGATGTCTGGCAAGATGAACAAGGTGATAAAATCTATAGTTATAGCGTAATAACATACGAGTCTAACGAAACCATGTCATGGTTGCATCATCGTATGCCCGCTGTATTGGAGACTGAACAACAGATAACGGTAATCTAAGTTTTAAACAAATCTATTCATTATTACGTACTACATATATGGAAAAAGAAGAAAATTTTGCTTACCTCCTTCCTGTTGTCACTATATAGAGATGCATTTATTATTATTATTTATTACATAAAAAATATACTAAAGAGAATTTAGTTTAGATAAGCTAGTGAGAGCTGTAAGGAGGTGACGACATTTTCTTGTCTTATCCACTTTAATAAGTTGTAATGTTTTCACTAGGATTGGTTAGATTTTAAAAATATCTCGAATGAAGAAGCTTTAGCCGCCTTACGCCAACCGGTGAGTGCGCTCGAAAAACACCGGGTCGCCAATTTAGTTAATAACGCCCGCAATAAGAGTAATTTATGTAATAAGCCCATTGAATTGATACAATCTGAGAAGCCAACTATGAACAAACTAATGTCAACTTGGCTAAATTGGCGAACGCCCTCAGCTTCCTCTAAGGGATGCAAAGATGATAAAGATGATGCTAAAAACCATAACCTTGTAAGCCCCACTGATGACAGTGCGTCTGAGCCTGAAGATCGAAATGCAAAACGGAGACGATTTGTGTAACCATGAGCGAGCAGTGGAAACTTATTACATCTAAAAATCCCGCACATCGAGGTGATGTTATCGAATTTCTTATAAAATCTGCTCTCTGGACAGAAATGATATTCAAGAACATTCATAGAACATTCCGTTTAATTAAAATAATAATTCTTATAGAATGCAAATGACGACCGGGAGGTCTCTTTCGATTATGTAGCATTGTCATCAATTCATTGTATTATAGATCAGAACTTTTTTTAATATCATAATGGAGTCTTTTTCTGTATGTTGACTTAATTTATTGTGCGGTAGCACTTATCCTAAAGTGCAAACTTTCATTTCATTTATATCGCAGTTCACATAACTTTTTGCGGAGATCGTTCTAACAGATAGATGCTTAAATAAACAAACTTCCTAATCTCTAAAATGGCTGTGGTTGCACTCTTTTAAAGAAATGTTCTTATGGAGTCTAATGAAGGAGAAAGTGAACGTCCGCGTAGTGCAAAATGTGAAAACAACCCTATCAACCCTACAGAGAAGCAAATAATGCCAAACGAAACTCGAGGTAGAATCAATTTCACACTTAACAATGATTCCATTGAAAAGAGATAGCGTTGAATGGAATGTAAGTTATTTTGAAGAGAAAAATAAATTGATAAGCAAGTTGCCATTTTTTTTTGTACTTAAATATAAAATATTTTTATTTAAATATGGTTTTGCGCGCACACAAGTGTTTTTAAATAGATTGCGTCAATAAACCGTGAAATGTACGGTTAAAAGTGGTTAATAAGACTACATATTTGGATCCCAAGGAATATATGCAGTTTTAAAAAATTAATTGATTTTTTTTTATTCGTATTTAATGGTGCTTAGTATAAATTTTCCCACACTGTACCGCTTAAATGCTTCCTAAAGTTCGTAGATATTGTGCATTATGTAAAGATTTTCTATTCATAGTATTGTTAGACCTTCAGAGAATGCCGGGCTCGTTTTATTGTATTGGCCGTCTTATAAAAAACGTTGTTAATGTGATAAAAATCAGTCGGCTACGTAAGGTATTTCAGCTAAAAGATCAGTGTTGGCGAAAGGACCACCTGTTGCTGTTTTGTTGTGCTTATAGTCATACGGGCGGCTATTGAAAATGTTGGACTTTCTATTTATCCTTAACCTTTTAACATTTCGCTTTCGCATCAATTGCGTTAAAATATTCTGGCATTTCATTGTCATCCGTTTTGATGTTGCTGTTATTTATCACTCCTGCGGGTCCAGCCTCGTGTGTATTGAAGAAGTCTATGCTAAAGTAGATTATTCGAATTGTGTGTTGAACATATTGATATTAAGATCCTCGAATGTGCCACTTCCGCTTTGATCCAACATTTGCAACATATCGGAGAACTCCTGACCTTGGTGCGGGGGTGGCGGCGGTTGCCCGCCAGGTACGTTAGCCCCATGGGTTGCATGTATAGCATGCGGGTGAACATGGGGATGCGTTACTGGATGCGGGGCAGCGTGATTAGCGTGCCCAGATGCCTGCCAATCCCACATCCCAACAGTAGCCGCGTTTGTTGGTGTTGCTTGATATGTCGGCGCTTGTCGCGCATTTCCTGCACTTAATTGCGTATATGTAGGTCCGCTGGGAGAACGAGCCGGGCTCGTTTGATTGTATTGGTAGCCTTCAGTGACGGGTTGTTGTTGCTGAGGCTGCCGTAAGGGCCAACTGGCTGTAGCAGGTGTGGGCGAAGTATTAGCTTTTGGTATCTTAGCCATATGAGCAGTATTAGGAGAAGGTCCTCCGGTTACTGTTTCATACCCACTCAATGGAGAATGCGTTGCTTCGTAATTGTATGTCACAGGATTTTGCGCCGATGCCGGTCTTTGGACATTCTGTTGTGCTTGTTGAGAAATATGGCTGCCTGCAATCATACCATGCGAAGTATACATGTTTGGATCTGCTGGCGTTCCCGCGGAAACAATATCGCGTCGTGCTTGCAAAGTATAATCTACACCTGGAGCCACATACACATGTTCCGGATTTTGATCGGGATTATTGTTATCATGAGTTTGCCCAGTATGCATTGTAGCCTTATTGGAGCTGTTTGTGCAAACAATATATTCTACCTCATCAGTATAAGGATTTAGAAACGCATATGTCTGTGTACGTAGCCAAACGAATTCACCGCTTTTGGCTCGGGCTCGATACATCAACGAAAACATTTGTCCTTTTTGTTTTAATACCTGAGCAAAGCTTTCTTTCATATGACTTTGATCTTCTGGATGGAAGAAATCGTAACATATTTTGCCCAATAAATCCGTGGGCGTATACCCCAAGACATTCAATACTCGCTGATCAACAAAGGTGAACTTTCCATGCTCATCTTGACGCGTTATAAACTCGAATTGATTATTTGCATTTGTCATATCATTGGAAGCAGTTGAAGTAACTTGCAGACGTCCTATAGCCAATAAGCACCAATGGGAACCATGCATTTCATCATCTACAGGACGATCCATGTGTACTCCGGGAAACATCTCAGTTGGCGGCCAATTTTTTATATAACCCGTGCAATGTACAACGGCGTAGTTTATACCATCCCGAGAAGGGCCCAAGGAGTTACGCTGTTTCAAACGATTCAAATGACCAGTTACCATTGTTTCCGGGTTTACATTGCCTACGCGCATGCGACATATAAAGCCACGTCTAGCTCCCATAGCCAATCGCGAGGAAGAGTGGTGACCTTCCTTTTTTACAGTGCCCGACTTTAAATCTAAAATACGTCCAGAATTCTGTGATTCTTGGGTTGACAACTGCTCTCTAATCTTTTCCCGATCATCAGGATGTATGTGATCATACAAACTGGTTCCATACCACTCGCTTTGAGTGTAGTTTAGCACTGGCGTTACTGAATCTGAAATATAAATAACACGTCCCGAATCGCACGACACTACGAATAGAAAACCATCAGCCGCCTCCAAAATCAAATGCTTAAGTTCTTGATCGGTTAGAAAAGATGGTTTGTAGGGGCCTTCACTGCTGGTATTCCCGGTACCACGTAAAGCTTTCATGTGAGCTACCGCCATGCGAAGGATAGTTAACTTGTCGGGCTTACGGGCCAAAGCACTACATTAATTAATAAAAATTTATTAACTTAACTAAATTTAGTAAATACATCTTTCAATAAAATTCTCTTTAAATATATTTGATCATAATTCATGCAATTGTGGTTAATATCGGCTAGTAGGAGCTATTTTGACCTACCTACACGTTGGCACCATATCCGATAATTCAGTGATGTAAGCTGTCATTTTATTACGTCGCCTGCGTTCAATTTCACAGTGATTTTCACGGCTTGCATACCGTTCCTTATCCTGTATATTTGATTCGTCCATAACCAGAATACGAACTTATTTACACGTCTAGTAAGTAACAATTTCTTTCTTCTCTCTCTGTATGATTAAATTTTCTTTACCACTTTCTTTTTTTATTAGACTTCTGACCACGCTTCCACTGTCGTTACATTTCAAATGTAACCATATATTTTCGTCAACGCTTCACTTCAATAAACAAATTCCTTTTGGTGGATATACGTCCGCTTTACCGTTTGTGTTTATTCGAGAATTTGAGATTTTATTATTACGTTTGCAAAATACTTCTTCTGTCTGTACCCCTTAGAATAATGTAAAACAATTGCCATATTATCGAAAGCATCTAAAAGCCCTAAAAGTATATATACATTTTTTGGGGATTAAATTCCAATTTTTGCGGGCACAAATTCAACTTTCTACATGACTGTCGGAATTAGCGAATCATATGTTTTCTGCTTTTCTCTTGCGCCCAAGTAAGAAAATTTCTCCCGTATTTTCATTGCGATGTATTTTTTACTATTCCTATGAACTTATCTTTTCTTTTGCGATGCTTTGATTGTGAAAATTATTTTGTGACTCATGTTACTTTTTGAGTAAAATAGCTACCCATCGTAATTGTGCGCCAATTTAAATTCTTTTATATTATTTGACATAAAATGGCGGTTTTTATTATAAGAAATATCTTACAACCAAACAAACAAACCAAGAAGCAATAAATTTATTCATTTTCATGTTTGTCTAGTCAAAGGGTACAAGCAATTCCTTTATTTCGTTTAACTGGAGGAGTGAAGTCCACGCCCATGCTCTTTTTTTTAAATTATTTTTTTTTTCTTTTTATTTCATTAATCAACCAAAAAGCTTCGTTACTTTTATGTTGTATTTACGTTGAATTCTTTATTTTTGGGTCTCAAATCGTACGATTTTGTTTCCTTTTTCTTATCAAATAATATTGTAGCGCCGCTCATCGTGCTTACCCCTTGGGACTTACTTACCAAAAAACCAAATAACGCATCCTTATGTCAAGTCAAAGTAAAAATAACAGTAAAATGCTGCTTATATTTCCAGGGCTGCGGGGGACATTTAAATTATAAATTGGAGGCCGTATGTATACTTCCTTATGAAGTGCAGTCTTGCAGTCTATCAATCTTATGAAGGCCCAGACGGCCGTTTAATGTACATATACATTTTTATGCTTTTTATTTGATCAACTAAACTAAAGGGATAATAATAATAAATTCTAAGGACTTTTAACGAACTTCTATACATAGATTCGTTCTTAAAGCACGTTTTCATAATCTTTAATCTTTAATTCCGTTTCAATCATTTGACTGGCTAAATTGTCTAGCATAAGCATATGTTGTCCGTAGTGTAAGAATTTATATAGAAGAAACCTCTTGAGCTTTTTGGGAATGTTGGCCTCTAATTTCGTTAAGATGACGTGTCAGTTAACTGATTTTTGCTCGTATCTGTTCAACACGGCGAATCGGGACGTTATCGTTCCTCAAAAAAATCGGGTGGCCCTCTTAGATTCCACAATATTTCGAATTGTCATTACCTGCTTGCTTGATACTGCCCGATAAGAACTTTCCGTAGTCAATTGGATCTCCTTTAGAGTTGTTAAGACTGACTCCTCCTACGCTCAATTTTGCATTGTCACTCCATCAGACGATGAAACTTCCTCATCAAAAATATCATGTTTTCCCACTCCGCCGTTGGGCGGCTTCTTCATCATCGTCCTCAGATTTCCCATTAATGTCGTTTCGGAAAAAAGGAATTGCTCTTAGCTCTTCCTCTTTCATTCATAGGATCGTATGCCCTAGCGAGCGTTTATCCAAATCTTTGTTAATAATTTCAAACTGCGTGTTAACAGCATCATCATCAATGCGCAGCAAGCATTTCACTGCTTTTTCGATTTCTGGAGCCTCTACGAAAACGACGCGTGCGCACATTTTTGCATGGCGGAGTAATACTGTGTGGTGGTCATAAGAACTTTTGGTCTACGTTATTCGGATTTTTCTGTTTACCCCTATTTAGCGACCCGTTATTATCCAAGTCATGGCGCGTTTCTTTGCAAATCATCTACAAGTATATGAAATTAACAAAGGCTTCCCAATAAATCGCAATGTACTTACCATTATTCGCAAAAAGTTGTGTTTACGCGGCGGTTTTCAAACATCCTATGATGGCGGGAAAATCCAATCCACAACTGGAGTTCTTTCAACTCAACTCAGTCGTTTAGAACAAGCACAAGAATGTTTCAGATACCGAACCGACAACCGACAACCGACAACCATTGTTGTAGTCATTGTTGTCATTTATTCATTCCTCGGAGCGCTTATTGAAACTTCTTATCAGTAAGAGTTCAGAAAACATACGCAATAGTTTCGACATTAGTTTTTATGTAGAATTCTTAGGTGAACTATTTCCAAATTATTTACAGGAACTTTTATTTGCAATGATTGCTCCGGTTTTATCCGTTTGCATATTACGCTTGAATTCGCTGGACCTGACCGACTTTCGACTTCTTATCGATACTTTTACAAGTAGGTTGAAGGCTGTGAGATTTGATTCCAATTCGTAACGGGAGTGTGTCGAACATAGTTCCCAGCTGCAAAGCTTATTGGTCACCTTTCAAACATGAACACTTGTATAAGGCGGTAAACTTTAGTTCAGCGAAATAATTTAATTATAAATAAAAAGAAATGTGAAGAAAAATTTGTTTTTTTACAAAAAGAGATGACGATTAAAGCCGGAAGAAAATACCCACAAATTTTATTAATTACAATTATTATTTATTTCCTATTTAATTATTAACAAATTGTATTTTTTTCGTACAACAGAGCTAACCTTTAAACCTTTTAAAAACTATAGTTCTTTCGTTATGCGTCGTGGCAAAAACATTAAATAAGCAAAACGAAACTTTTCTATTCGGAACTTGAATCTCGACAAATTTCGAAATATTCTACTTTGCTTATGTAAGATTTTTGACTATATCGCGCTGATTTCTTTATTTCTAAATTTCTTATGCATCGTTATTGTAAACGGAATTGTTCGCAAGCATTTCCGTATTTTACTATATTGTGTATGCAATATCAACAGTTAACTGTTTAACCATATAATACTTTTTTTTATTTTTTTCTTTTAAATAAATAAATTTCTCAAATGGAAAAAGAAGAAGATAAAAGGAAAAACTTAAAAATTTTTCAAACTAAATGTTTAAATTAATTAATTTCTCACACACATTCATTGTTATTCTTTATTTAAATTTATTCCGCAATATGTATAATTCCCCCGTCAATTCATTTGAATTGGCGCTAAAATGTTAAATTAATCAATTTTAAATAATAAATCAATTTTACAATACATTTTTTTTGTCAGCATATTTTCTTTCTCAATAAGGCTATGAGTGATTATCAAAATTGGAAAAAGACAAAAAAAGGTACAAATAAATATGCAAGTGAAATAAATTCAGATAATCATTAATTAATTATTTGGTTATTTTGTGAGGGAATTTTCATCAGCAGAAATGCTTGGCTAAAGACATCTGGAAAAAGAATAAATTTCATTGAACTAATAATGCAGAAATGCGTTCCTATATACCGAGTC
This sequence comes from Glossina austeni, assembly GCA_000688735.1. Lineage (NCBI taxonomy): Eukaryota > Metazoa > Arthropoda > Insecta > Diptera > Glossinidae > Glossina > Glossina austeni. Next base: position 449,115 of record KK502552.1, read on the forward strand.
GGTTTACGGCTGGATGGCTATGATGATTATCGGTTCTCGCATCTATTCACGGTATCATTACATACATGACAATGGAATGCAAATGGATTCACTATTTGTTTTATTGGCCATACTTGCGTATTGATCAAGATTTTTATACTTTGCCGATATTCTCTCAAATGCTTTATGCTTCTAAGTGTAGTTGAATGAAATTGATAGAGGGATTGCGTTCATCCTATCGAAAATTTTGTAAAGTTTTTGAGAACAGGTTCAAATTAACTCGTTAGCATTGTGAAGGAGAGCCCTTTCGGAGAAAGACGACTCACCAGAAATACCATTGAGAACAGTGCAATGTTTTAAATTTCTACTCTCTATACATGAATTTAACGACGAACTCGTGCGGGACGATCGCAGTTTGGGTTGCTTTTCCGTTGCTTTTACAAAGGAATCATAATCGATATATATATATATAGTGAATATGGTGAGTAATGCATATGTATATATATATATGTATAGTGAAATAATGCAAAGAAGCAAAAAAAGAAAAAAAGTAGGTAAAGTATCGATAAAACGTTGAATAAACTGAATTAAATAAGTCACTGTTTACTTAAATTGTCTGATTCTTCTTTTCTTCATAGCTTGCTTGATATTCCTAATTTCTATATTGAACTTGCTGATCTGCACACTGTCCAACAAGTTGATGCTGGATTTCCTATGTTTCTATTCGCATGTCTTTCGCAGAAATTTTTATGTCAATTTCATATTCATTTGCCTGTCTGTGTTGCGTAAGTTAGGGCACCAGCAGGTAAGTAGATCGATATTTTACTTTATTATCCCCTTAAAAGCGAATCCCGATAACTATTTTGCTTTCCAGCTAAGTTATGACATTCTACGTTCGATATCGAGCAGGCATTCTTATCCGAGCGGATACCGTTAACCAAATTCTCATTAATGAGTGCTCAGAGTTTGCCGCAAATGAACTCCTGTCCTCTTGGGCATCCCACCGCCGTCATACTTGGGTTCGAAGACGATTTTGCTCAGTACATTTGTGATTTGCTTTTGTTGATAAAAACTCGGGTAGAAAGTTTACATTTTTCGATTTGTGTAAAAAACTAATTCAAGAAATGCGAACGTTAACACGCTCCTAACACTACGGCTACCCAATACGTCATGCTGATCCTTTTTAATTTTCTACCTTCAAAAAAAGAACAAGACGGCCACAAAGTATGAAAAAACCTTTAATTGCCTACGGGATCTAGCTTTCAAGATGCGCAAATGGCATATACCCATTAAGGGATCCCCTATTGGTCCGCTATTTTTGGCGATTTGACGCAGTCGTAAGAAACGGGATAGGAACCTAAAATTTTTTACTGAACCCAGTAAATCGTCTGTTATCGATTTGCTGACTCACGGCAGAAGAAGGACGACTCCTTGAGTAATTTGGCATAGAGATTCGTTGCTTCCAAGATTTGAAAATAGAGCAGCACATCCTAAGGTTTGTCGCATTTATGATGGAAAGGTGGGTAAAAGGAAGCGCTCTCCTGAAAACTTAGAACGTAGCTTTCTAATCGTATTTATCGGCACAATCTGATGCTTTCTAAAGAAATGGATACAAACGTCCGTAAACGCGTTTCGAATGGACTTCTATCATATTTCCATTTTCATTAATTTTTTCCTTCCGTCTTATGAAACCAATTTTTAATATCACGCCTAACATTAATAATAAATTTATCTAAAATAAAATGAAACAAAAATTTTTTCCAAATCAATAACCAATCTGTTCTTCTTCTATTTTCTTTGACTAGGATCTTTTTACAGTCGAGCGTGTTTTCCATCTTATCACTTAAGTCTTTGAAAGCAATTTACTACTTAACGCATTTTGTCGTCCACTTTTGAAAAATCCATTGTATTTGAATCATGATATAAGAGAATATTGGGAAAGAGGTCTCTTCAGTCTACCATCGCCAATATTCACTCTGAACATGAACATAGAATTTTATTGTACTCATCGAGTCTATCTATGAATGTTTCTATCAGCATTTTTGAGGGCGAATTCTATTTAACATCCACGGGATTAGACTGCTTTTGCGAACACTCACCACTCTACGATTAATTCTGAAAAATGGCCTAGTAACAGTATCTCGGCCTAGTAAATACTAAATTGATGTGAAAAGTTTGAATGGTCAGGTGCAATAATTTGAATCTACTCACATATACCGACTCCTAAGAAAAGTAAGCCCTAAGTGTGGCTTAAAATTGACCTAAAAAATTAATCGTAGCGAACTTTGACTACGCAGTTGTTTTTATATATTTTGAGCTGTCCCCGCAGGGGAAGCATGTTTACCGTGGGAACAAGGCATACTTTTTGGTATTTTATCACGACAGCAAAAAGACGATTTTAAGGTATTTATTAAATGCAGTTCCCGCCTGTTGTACGGTTTTTACTTGCCGTGGCATGGTGAACGATCGGAGCAATTTTCACTTTGCGGTACGACAGCCTTGGAAAGAGTCAATTGTAAAAAGTTTTAGTCGTTCCCGTGCATTTTGGCGAATCCCACGCATTTTTTGAACTTTGTTTGTGGCTGCCAGCTGAGATTTTCTGTATTTGTTAAGTTTCAGTTCTTTACTTTCATTTTTACGAAAGCGATATAATGGGGGCCTTTGGCTGCGTAATCATGGGGAAGGAAAAATTAATTTGCGCACGTCCGTCGGTAATGGCTAAACTGAGTAAAAAAACTAGATGGAAATGAAAAATTTAAAAATAAATTTCAATCAGTGATTACTGAAAGGACGAAATTTTACGTTCCCTTTTTTTTTTTTTTCTAAATATCTTAATCGTTTTTCTTCAAGCTTTAGATACTTTTTGCGCTTGCATGCGTGAAAAGAGAAATGAAAATAAATACATATATATGTATACATGTATGTATTTTTGAAAAATTGTTTGTGAAAACGAAAGTTTTCAGAAAGATTTGTTGTCAGTTTGTTGGCTATAAATTCCGTACATCTTATCATGCAATAGCTTTACTCTGTTCATAATAATAATAATTTGTATACAATTAGTGTTTTATTATCGTATAGGCATCTATTGTATTGCATTTAATTGCATTTAATATATGCTAATCATGTATATATAAAATTTATAACTTTTTCCTTTTTATAATTTTCTTTAACAAAACTTTTCGTTACAATCTATTCATATTTCATTTCATCGTTTGATTCAATATATTTTTACTGAAATTTATAATATATTTGTTGTTGTGGCTTTTGTTTGCTGTCTTTTTTGTTTGTTTTCGTTTTCGTTTTTGTTTTGTTTTTTGTTATTTTTGTTTTTATTTTTTTTTTGTAGATAATGAGAATAGTTTTTTTAAGGCATGTTTTTGAATATTTCTTTCGCCCCTTATTATCGTCAAAATATTACATATGCAAGTATGAACAACATTCTTCTTTTTATAATATATAAAACTGTATGGACATTTTGTGTTTATTTATTAAATTTTTTTTTTTTTTTTATCAATTCAAAGAAATTTCAGTATTGTGGTAGAAATATGTGATAAGAGATCTGTTTCGTAGTAAATTAATTAACGGAATCTACAAACACCACAGCTTTCATTTCAATAAGTGTTGAATGGTACTTCAATAAATGTCAACATAATTAAATTTCTTATTAATTTTTTGCGCTCTTCGTAGCTTCTTCTTCTTCTTCTTCTCCTTCTTCTTCTTCTTCTTCTTCTTCAGTAATCATCTAATCCAATGTAAAACAGTTAATGCTCCATAAGTGCAGCTGAAAATTTCAAAATAAATTCGATATAATTAAAAAAATTATGCTCGTCAAATGATTACAACACACGCAACTCTCTTTTCGCTCTTCACTACTACACTTAACATATTGACGGACAACAGCATAAAATATTTCAGTTTAATGAAAGGCAAAAATTTACAGTCAATTTATTAAAAAAATTAATTATGATGTCCGATATCTGATCTGACATACATTTCATAAGGATAGCCATAATACATAATAATGATATGCTAATAGTGTGTAGACGGAAAAATATAATTGGCTTCCAAATAGAAAAGTTGTACAATGAAAACGCAATGAATGCTTTAGCACTTAGGTCCGTCAATGTGGTAAAAAGAAATTTATCTGAGAATATATGCTCTGACTGAAAACTCGAAGAGAGAAAAATGATAACAAGCAGATGATCAAAGCAAGGCTTACGTGAAGGTGTACGGCATGTTGTATTTTCGTTAGGAGTAAAATTTAAAAAATCCCATATCAAAATAGTGTCATCGTGCGAGCTGCTAACAATTTGAAATTCATCGAACTGCAAACGAAAAACACGGCCGGTATGCTCCTAGAAAAGAAACAATTCAATCAATCAATCATTTTATAACTGATAGGCGGCGTAAACCTACCACCAATGTATTCAGACATAAGGAATTGGACTGTGCTCGCGGATCTAGAGCGGCAACTAAATCCCAAACTTTGATTTTACCATCATACGCGCCACTAACGATGCGTTTCGAGTCGAAGCGTATACAGCGCACTAATTCCTCATGACCTTCTAGTACGCGTAAACAAGCACCGCATTCAATATCCCAGAGCCTGCAAAAGAGAAATTCTTTCAACATTAAAGAAAAACAAATGAGCCAATAGTCCTAATAAATTAGATGAGGCCAACCAAAGGCCAAAGAGGTCTAGCACGCAAGACACCAAGAAAGCAAGAAATGATGAATTGAGTGAAACGAGATTTGACTATTGCATGGCGATTATATAGCCTTTGTTGTATTGCGTTTCCATATTCCCGGTAAAGGTGCTTACAACACAAGTTAAATGCTCCTGGGAGCATAACGCAAAACAATAACAATTTCATCTTAACTTATCAGGAATCAATATTGACAAAAAGCTCCACAATAGGACGCATATTGAATCCGATTGAATTGAAACAAAGATCTTGAAGGCAAAGTAGTCATCTTTAGGGAAAAGCGCAAAGGCTGCGTATATCAGTTTGTTGATGACACATTTTAAGCACTTGTTAAGTGCAATGTGAAATTCTTTCACTGAACGCTCCCTATTCTTTTCGCTGCCTTTTGTGTTTCCATAAGGCGTATAAAGGAGATATTCTTACTCACGGTGTCTTTCACACTTTTATGAAAGTGGGGACCCGTTTTCGATCCTCGATGATCCTCTCATTAATTAAAAAAAATGAAAATTTTAATTATGTAATCCAGTAACGATGACTTACAAATGTTTAAAATCGCAGCTAAAAATATCAAAACGATAATAGAAACCTTGTGGGTAAAAATGTTGTTTCAGTGAAGTAAAAGAGAAAAGAGATTAGAAACAAATGTTTGCTGGGATTCAAGAAATTTATAAAAATAAAAAAGTTTCCATCACCTGCAGACACAAGAACCTACGCAAAGGCTTAGGGGACTAAAGGGGACTTTTAAGTCGACTTTCATTAGCTTTCATTAACGCGTAGCATATGGTAAAGTGTATGTGCAAGTTTTAGTTTATGAATGTCTGTCTACCTTATAGAATTGTCTGAACTTCCGCTAACCACCAAACGGTCGCGATATTGTAGACAGGCAATACCACGTTTGTGGCCATTGAGAGTACGTACAAATTCGCAACTAGACGTTGACCAAACTTTGATTGTGCGATCACCGCTTGCTGATACTATGTATTTTTCATCAAAGTCGACAACATTCACGGCTGCACGATGACCAACCAAAACTCGACGCAATGTTATCTCGCTAGGCGATGTCATATCCCAGACGGCAATTGAACGATCCTTTGAGCAGGTGACCATCATACCATTGTTAAATCGCAGATGCAGTACGGCTTCGCAATGATGTATAAGCGTGTTAACCATTTCACCAGAATTAACATCCCATACACGTACAGTGGAGTCTGAAGAGCCGCTTATTATGACTTTATCATCGTATTGAAGACACAATACTGACCCAGTGTGACCAGTTAGCGTCTGAAAGATATGCAAATTAATAAAACTCGCTTTTATACCTCTTCTTAAATTTCCTATTGGGCATACTTTTACCTTCACACACTGCAAATCTGTACGATCCCACACTTTTATGGTATTATCACGTAGGCCTGATACAATTTTAACATCATCGTATTGCAGGCAGTACACACCTTTCGAATTTTCTGAACGACAATTAATGCGACGCAACATATGACGTCCGGTTCGCCAATTATTTTCAATACTTTCGATGTCCTAACAATGAAATGCAAAAACTCTTCAAATTCTCGAAAAAATATAGAATTTAATCCCTTACGTTCATAATTTTGGGGAATAAGGCGCGATAAAATGAATGTGGCCGATGCGTTGTACCAGGTCTGGGCTTGAATAAATACTGTATCCAACCGCGACGTTCGGCCAAACCGCGCCACAATGAATCAGTGCGCACTTTACGCTCAATTAATTTCTTCCAGAGCATTCCTTCTGAAATGACACGCAGCCATTCTTTGCACACCAATTCGGCAGCTTTCAAAGAGTCGGCATCCAAGTACGCGAGAATGTTTTCAGCAATGTGATCCAAGCCCTTCTCTAACAGGAAGAGAGAAAAAGGAAAATAATTACATTTTGCAAACTCTTCCAACCAATAAACCAATAAAAACTCTATAGCTTAGCATGAATTTTATCCACTTTTGCGCTTTATAAAAGTGGAGGGGAAGAAATGTCCTTTAAATTTTGCATTACTAGGTGCACGCGGCAGTATGCAATTCGTAATCCATTATCAACACCCAAGTCGTCGAAGACGAGTACGAGTAACGAGATTTTGGCAGATTTTGGAGTCAGTAAATATTTTACCTCAATCTGAATAATGTCCCTAATTGGCCAGGTGTAACAACGAGTATTCATTACGAGGAACGACATACGCCAACTTGTTCTTAATAGTTCGACCCATACAAGGTATAGGATCGGCATGCACTGCGGCGTGCGGCAGAGAGGTAAGCAGAGTACAGCTTTCCGTTATTTAAAATTTATAAATCTGTCGTATATATATATAACACTTAGAGTTATCCTAAAGAAGATCGTCGTTCTAAAATTATGGACTATATTTTGGGTAGCATTGCTTTAGATGTTCTAATGGGTTACCCATTCGATGGACACACTTTGAATTACAATATTTATCTGCTTAGATAAGATCTTAAAGTTTCGTAGCCGCTTATAGAGTTCATAGTTGTATTTCAAATTCTAGATAACATGTCCTGTATTCAGTTTGCATGTCAAAAATTTCCAAGGTTTGTCTTTCTAACTAATATTAAGGTGGAATTGATGTGATCGACTTTGCAAGTTAACGGGTTTTTGTTTACTTTAATTTTTTATTTTTTACTTCCTCAAGTTAGAAAACCATCTAAATAGATTCTTAGGTTGATCGTCATTCATTCAATGAAAATTTTTACCGATACTTTCCGTAATGGAATTCTATAGGGCATTAGGGATTCATTGCTAGTGAACTTTACAGCTTTTTACGAACATCGAGTTAGCCTTCGTTTTGATATTCAGCCGTTTATGCCAAACGGCGAAGGCCACGTTTTTCATAGATGACTACTTTCCAAGTTTAACATAGCTAAGGTTCCAGTTTCATTGATAATATTCCTAAACAGTTTAAAGGAGAAATTTGCGAAAATAGTAAAATATTAATAAAAACATTAAAGTCGAGTAAAGCCGACCTTGAGGTACTCCCAGCATCACTTTGTCTAGTGAGCTTATTCACTCGTCTTGGTAATAGTACACCAAATACTACACGTTGTTTCATGCAAAGGCACACTTTTTATTAAAGCCCTTATGATGAAAACCCAAAAATTTGATTCCCAGGCCAAAATTGTAGAGTAATTCTTTATTAACAAACGGTAACTTCAGCCTCAAATTGAACTATTTCGATCAAATATTCTCTCCTGCCCTCCTTCCTGCTACTGTTTTGGCTACACAGTTGAAGATTAAATGATTTCTGTGCGGCGTAACACTACATATAGTTATATATGTTAAGCTTGTGCGGACATACGTACTATTCAGAAGGACTTGAGATAGATAGTGATGTCTATCGGTCCGTCTTGTCTTGTTTTCTTGTGCAATTTTCAATGGCATTCGGGCCGATGGCGGGTCGGGCCACTCCCCACATAACTTCTTAGATTCTTCTAATTTTTAGAATTTCTCAAAAAAAAAAAAAAATCGCTTAGTAACAGTAGTAGTAGTGTGAAAATTTTCGATCGGATTGGGCTTGGAATCGTACGCAGACTACTTTATATGGTAAAAATGCCTATTATTCAATAGCTCCTGATGAGAAAATACGCTCATAATAAGCATAAGAATTAGTATAAGAATTAACTATACCGAGTTCGCGCCCCATTAGTGTATTTTTTCGGTCCCAATCCATAGAAGGAAAAATAGAGCATTATATACCAAATATATGCCAATAATATTTTATGATGAAAATTTATCCTCAATAAATCAATTAATGCTAGGGAACTTAGATCATAAAGATTTACTTTTCAGACCGCACCATATATGAAGGTATCACGAATCTTTAACAGGTAGATTAAGTTTAGTGAATTAAGACCACGTTGACGTTTGGCTATTCTCCAATACGAGGACTTTCATAAGGACTATGCACTTACATAAAAATATTGTATAATTTTTCGGTGCATTTTTAACTAAGCAAAGTGGTGTAGGATATCTAACGGTCGCCCTTGTCCGACTATACATTTCTTACTTATTTTATTTGAACAAATTATTTTATTTGAGAAATGCATGGCATATGGTTATTGATTTAACTAGGATCGTCTGCCTCTGTCGGCTTTTGGAAAGCTCAACGTCACAGAAACACGGACATAAAGAAAGTTTAATCTTGGCATGGAATAAATACGGCTGACGAAGGCCGTTTAAAAAATAATATTTTATTTCGTGGATGAAACTTATAACCTAAAAAAAAAAAATGGAGCGAATACAAAATTTTCATTAAACGAAGAACTCTGTTCCGATGCTCTTACCAGAAATCCGACTCCTGTTCATCTAACTTGTGCACACCCTTAATGTAAACATTCCTAATTCATGATCACACATCTACCTTGAAAATGAGCGAAATTCGTTATGCTCTTCAGTAGATATGGAAAGTACACCTTATAATGAATAGAAGAGATTGTACCAGAACTAAATGCAAACATTTCACAGAACTAAAGTTAAAAGGTTTTACTTGCGAAGATCGGGTATGATTCACCCAAACGTCGCAGAATGATCCCAATTATTTCTAATTATAATTTTATTCGTGGTTTGGCAACGTTGTGAAAAGTACTGGTGCTCAGGCCCATTTTTGTAACTTTATTTGACATTTCATTAAGGCAAGACTGAAGTAGCCGCCTGCAGAGCCAGTTGAGTTTAAGGAAAAATTTTTGATTTCAGATCAAGTTTGTTTGCAAAGTCGCAAGTCGTGGTTTGAAGAGACAGACGGATAAATATGTAATGAGGCATTCGGGCTTATCGTGAGGGTATGCCTAACTTATGAACATAGAATTTATGGAATTTAATGTACCTCCTGTAGGGAGTAAGAAGTGTCTGCTTATAGTCTCATCGTTTGTGAGATGCTATGCAGTATTGAAAGCATTGACCTTTAAGTAAATACACAAATAATTTTAATAAAGCACACACACACACACATGCGCGCACGCACATACACAAATCTACTCAATTTATGTGCACATACTTAAGGAAATATAATAATTATTGTAGACTTGATTTGCAATTTGTTTCAAGTTGCATTAAAAGAAACTTTTTTTTCATAAAATAAAATGGCGTTAAAAAGAAATGTTTTTTTTTTTCAATTTGTTTTCGAACAAAAAGTATACCTGTGCACAGTAGATAGATAAGCTATTAAGAGCCGACATACTAGACTTATATATAGTTCCCCCCATTGCTCCCATGCGCTCTATTCAAGATAACTTTACCAAAGTTTTATATAATCCCATATAAATATATATGTACATATGTATGTACATATGTATGTATGTATAATATCAAACCAACCTACCAACCAACCAACCAAAATGAATATGAAGAAGTATCTGAGCGCATATTCAATATTGATGTACACGATTCTTTAAACGAATGCAAAAAAAAAAAAAAAAAGAAAAAACTCGCATTGAAACTTCCTTAAGCGATAAAATGTCGTGTTAAGTCAAGAGTAAAAATAAACAGCAAAAGCAGCAGGAACACAGACAAATCAAACTTTAACTTTTGGGCGGAAAACCAGTTATTTCGCTAACTACGACGATACACCTTCACGCATACATCCATACAAACATACATACATATATTTGCAAACATAACAAGTAATAGACGATAGTGTCTCTGCCCTATGTGCCTAAGAATAGTTTAGTTTTTATTTTCATTATATAGAGCCCCTGCCCCCAAAAAGGTTTTGCCACAATTCCATACTCTTTTTATATAGAAGTTTTCGATATTTGTTGTTTTCTTATGCTTATGCTCTGTTACTATTGTAAATTGGAATAAGATGAAGAAAAAAAATATATTGCACTCATATATAACAAAAGTTGTGTTTGGACTATAACATTAGACTTTGTCGATAATAATGTAATTATATTAAGTTTCTCTCCTCTACTCTTGTCAGTGTAGTTGGCAGTGTGCTTATTTACATAAATTTAGCGAACACTTTTAAGTGAACAGATTTTATTTATGTTGTAGTTGTCAATGGAAAACAGACGATAATTTATATATATATGCATATCCTGATGCCTGAATGACCGAGAAGGTAAAGGATCTCGACTAACAACGACTCAATGGCCGTGAGTTCAAATCTCAAGTACGACAGAGTTTTCAGGTGTAGATGCTATTGATACTACCACAAGATTTTTTTTTTTTAGACTTAGACTTAGAATCTATTTCTCTGGTTGCATTAATTATAATAATGATAATAATAAAATATTTATTTAGTTTTTTTAAAACGAGCAATCACTCAGGGGATATTTCATATTTGCGTGATATGGTGATGATGGGGAGGTGATTGTAGCCTTTACTGGCTGATCACATGCCATAGCTACGACCAAAGTAAACTCTAGCATACGTGAGATTTTACACCGCGCACACCCACTTGGTAAATGCGGTTCTTACCTACTTGGCTGCTCATGCGGACATAGAACCGATATCTTTAAAAAATGGGATTGCATCTGAGTTTCTGAAACAAACTTGATAGCGCGATACCTTCGCAGCAGTTAAGCGAACTTGAAGACGAAGTTCTCTTAGCTGCAAATGCCCGCGTTTTTTCGTCCAGCATAAAGTAACCACGCCTTTTTTCTTCTTTCAGAGAAAGGCAGAAGAATTATAAATTGGAAATGCTGGCGCGGGAAAGTCTTCTTGTAACAAAGGCGTAAGCAAACTTTTTTTTTTTTTTTAACTTGACCTCGGGACACATTGCCTATATGCTCAACATGATGATAGTTGGAAATAAGGATAGTTGGAGGAAAGGAGAGCCACTTCGGTGATATGCTTGTCTTTGTCGTCTTTGTCACTTCTATCTTAAAAATCAATTAAATCTGCTTGTGGAAAATCTTTCCACGGTTGGATTCAAAATTTTTCATATTATTTGCGCGAAAGATGAGCTTAATATACAGATATATACTTACTGGGCAACAATGATATGAAATCCCTTTGCAGCATAGGTTTGAGGAAAGCATCTATGTGACCATGCTGATAATGACACATACGTGATAAAAGTTGCTCAACAAAATCCACTTGATCTGCTTCATTCCATTGTGAAAAGTATGTTAAGCAGGTTTCACGTTCAACTTGAAATGTGGGCGAGGATTCTTTCTTACGAACTGGGTCATAAAGCATAGTCGACGTGAACTAAAGTTAAATAGAGAGAAAAGAAGAAAAAAAGAAACCGTTAAAATGGAAAGCGCAAACATTTTCTTCACTCTACTAGCAAACTCTGCTTTCTTTTGAATACGAAAGACTACATGGGCTCTCTCCCAACGTAAATGCAATAACAATAATAATAATAATAGTAATAATAAAACATTTCCAGACGATAACTAATTAACTGAACTGAAAGCTAACAAATGAGATTGCATTTAGAGCATTTGGAGCAGAACTGATATTATTTAATATCTATCTTTAAGAGCAACCAAAACTCGACAAAGACTTGCTTTATACTCCTTTCAAAATGATTCCTTTTAAATATTAATATATTAAGCGCAACTTTTGATCCTTTCGAATCTATCGTCTCTTGTTTTAATTCATTGTTACTATTGTAGTTTATTTATACAAAAGGGAGGAATCGCTGGATTAAAATAAGCCGAGCACAGACCGAGAGCATAAGACTATCGGCTCTAAAAAATAAACAAGAAAAGGATAGACGTTTAGTTTAATCATTAAACATTTGAGAGGTACCTCCAAGATGCCCGTACGACTTTTCGTTCGAAATGCGTTTCTTTAAATTTAGGAAAGATTTGGTTGCTACTCAGCTAAAAGGGACAATTCGGAACATTGTTGATCTAAAGTAAGGAGAATTGAAACTGCACTTAGTAAGCAATCTGCAGCACGACTAACACATCAATTGAAAACTACAGGCCACTCTTTCACATCAAAATTGCAAATTCTTATGGGACGAGTGACACAAATATTCTTGCACGGTAGGTGCACGTTGTTGTATATTAAAAAATAAAAACTATTCTAAACCTATAGAAAAACATAATCTATATAGTGTTTGTGATAGATGTCAGTTTTACGTAAACCAATTGTGGAATAAAATTATACAAAAAATGCTGGCTACGTACAGCAAGCTCTGCCAAATATTAAACGACATGCGTGCCTAAGTGCTCGCAAATGCATATATGTATACACAAAAAAAAAGAAAAAAAAAAAAAAAAGGAAAAAAAAAATGCATACATATGCTTATGATGCATGTAAAGGTTCATTAGTTTAAAGTTATATATATATATACATTTAGCATCGAAACATGACCTTGACACTGAAAACTTAGATCAACTTGTTGATTTAAAATAAAAGTTTATTTATTTAAATGTACTTCACACATCTCGCAAAAGAGGTGATTCCTTAAAAAGTGCCTGGTTAATGCGTGCATGTATTTAGCATGCACGAAATTGACGGCCTAAATAAATATTGAAAGCACATAAAGTTTTTAATAATTTTTCCTTAATTAATTAGAAGCAATTGGCTAATGATGAAATCAACAAACTTTTAATTATTTATATACATACATATAAAACATTTTTTGATTAGTTTGATTAAAAGGAGATTTTAACTTCTATTCTCAGTAAAGTATTGCACTTCGGACATATAAGCCAAAAATTAATTGGCTTAGTCAAACTTTGCTCTTACTTCTATTCTTAAGTTTTAAGCCAATCTTGAAGAAGAAGCGTCAGCGAGTGCATTGAAGTCATTTTTATGCAAAGAACTTTTCTTCATTTAACAATTAATTATTCATAATAAATATCTACTGATACCAAATTCTACCTTTTAAATACTTAAAGAAAACGTTTTCCGCTCACATTTGCTTTCCCTACATTGATGACATATTATATTTTAGAAAATTTTCGCTACTTTTCACGCTTATATCAAAACTAACTCGGATGGACGAAAAATTTCTTTACATCTTGGAATAATATGGCACTGCAAAATCCTCATCTATGATGTGATGTTTGATTTCAAATCAAACAAACTTTCCTTTCTATTATAGAGTACACATGATCTAAAACAGGTACAACGCATCAGGATTATGAAAAACGATATATCATCCCAGGTTTCAAGGATATAAAAAACCATAAAGCTCGTATTCTGGTCGGGCCATTGCTTGAGAACACAAATAATAATAATAAATATTCAATCTTTTCCATCCTATAAAAAAAAAAAAATCGATTATTAAATCAAAATCAAATAAAATTTTATTATTGTTTGTTATTTTTATTATGAAAACGTATGGTGGTGAAATATGAGCACAATAAACCAAGTTAATATGAGAAAATGTTATGAAAAGCAATGTAAACAAAATACATCTTATTAACAGACGGCAGAAAATTTATGGTCAAAATAAAAAAATTTAAAAAGCCTTCAAATTTGAACGCAAACAACTGCACTGAAATGTTTCAAGAAAGCGACGACACATAACGACATTCTAAATGAACTTACAGGTTGCGCGTTAGAATTGGTCTCATCCATAATTTTATCAGTCTCCATTTTCATCATTTTTGTATATATGTTGGTTTAATTAAAACGAATATACGTTAGTTAAACAAGGTTTGTCCTAGGTTAAAGATAATTTTTTTTTCTTAATTTCTTGAAAAAGAAAAACAAGAAAATGAACTGACCGATAAACAAAAAAAAAGACAAATTCGAAAATATAGAGTTACACTCCACGACACGCACTCACGTATTAAAGGCAATAACGAAACAGTTCGTTTTGTTGTTGTTAACGAATGAGAATGAGAGCAAAAAAGTGCGGAGATTATAGGCAATTGTCTCATTTGCTCTTTACACAGCAGAGCTGTTGAAACTGTGCGTTCTTCTAACTGTCCTTTTTTCACTTCCAATGCTGGCCATTTGTTTAGATCTCTTTGTCCATTAATATCATTTTTCTCGTTTAATTTTTGTAAGTAGTCTTAATTTCTGTGGTTTTTTTTTTTTTTCTTTTGACAAACGCAAAGTCATTCGTGTTAAAAAAAAAAAATGGTTAAATAAATATATATCGATTATAGGAAATTTTATTAATTTTGAAGGGAAAATTTTACACGAAAGTATAATACATTTTATAGTCACAGCACAAAATGGACAAATAAAGCCTTGAGGTTTTTTTATTATATATTTATTTTCTTGTCAAATGTGTAATGTTTCTAAATCAATTAATTTTTCCTTTTAAAATTTCTCCAACACAACCAAACACAGAAAGAAAACTATGAAACTGATGATATAAATGCAACGAGGTTGCCATATGTCCTACACAATTTGTGGGTTCAAGGTATGTTAAATGTTACCCACAATTTTCTCAAAAACTTGTCTACTGCTAGCTCAGCTCGTTTACAGAAAATGACCGGCTTAACAGAAAATCTTTGCATATTTCCCATGCATGTTAACAAAGTTAAAAGTTAAAATTTAAAAGTTCTGGGTAAATGTATTATACACATAATGCGTTCTGCTTCTTTTATTTCCATAATTCTGTATTGGTGTCTTAAATAAACAATATGTTAAGAGTATCGTTCTTTTCTAAATAATTTACTAAATTTAACTAATTTTCTAAATAATTTAATTAATCCTGGCATTTCAATGCCATGCATGGAAAGTGGAAAAATTGAAAAGAAGAATTTAGCAAACACCACATATTAGAAAACATCATTTAGATTTTTGCAAAGAACCCTGAATGTGCGGAACAGTTCGTAATTGAATTTACAAGGGAATTTACATTTCAACCTTGAAGTCCATGCAGGGATAACTAAAATATTTGGTATTACTTTAGATTCCCCGTCTATGTCTTACGTTCATAAACTAAATGAAATTTCTTTCGTTCCTAAGCAATTCATCCACACAAATGTACACAAGCGACTAATGTAATCATGAATTTCGTCAGAGCTAGAGGCTTGGTTTTCGTAAAAGCATTGATATGGGAATAACGGTTGTAACAAGTAACGATTTTTAAAACGGAATGGAATTAAATATATAGCAAATGATTGATAGTATTTTTATATCCTCCAATGGACTTTACATTGTTTTTGCATCTGATTTACTTTAACGGCACTTTTCGATTTTTTTTTATGTCAAATACTGGATTACGTTGAAATATTTACAAAGATAAGAACCAGAAAAAAACATAGGAAATCCGATAAAAAGGAAGACTTACCTAATTTGGCAGCATCTTTCTTCAGCTTTTGCCAATACATATACCAGCGTCGTATTATAACAAAGTTAATGTCTTAAGCAGGTATTCCTAGCAAAGTCTTGAAGAAAAAGGTAAATTCGTTGGCAAACAAAAGGTACGGACGAAAAAAATGATCCGACACGAAAAAAGTCAATTCAAAATACGAAAAAAATATTTTCCTCGATTCTCTCTAAATTGTGTTTCTTGTTCGTGTGAACGTCTCTTTTTCGAAAGAAAACAAGAAAATTTTTAAACAAAAAAATTTATAGGTAAAAACAGAACCATTCAAGGGAAAGAAATGCTCAAGAGAACATAGTAAATTTTTGCGTTGTCTTCTGGACTAAAGCCAATGTGTTGCCATCGAAACAGTTTCTTCGAAAGGCGGATCTGTCGCTACAAGCGAAGAAAAAAGCAACTTCGACTTTAATAAATCGAACGTAGCGAACCCTCTCATCGTTCTTCGTAAGTACCAGAAGTGAGGAAAGAAGAGGAGACGAAGTAATAACTAGCTATGGAGAGAACAAAAAGGGACTGTACGAAGAAAGAGAAATGAAATCTGGGAAAGGAGCGAAAAGAATACTAGCACTTATTCCACTCCATTCCATTGTTAAGTGATGTTTGGTCAAATTGACAAACTTTCAGTCGATTTAATCGATCGGTTTATTCACTCATTCCTCTACTTGCAGGTCTGCAGCATACAAGTCGCGAAAATGGAATATTATTTAGGAAATTATATTACAGTGATAGTTCAAGCGACAAATTCTGTAATTTTGAGATCTATTCATTGATATGTACACCCAAGTGTATGTTTACTGTATATATATAAACATTATCAAATATTATTATATTATTCTTTTAAATAAAAAATAATTATACGATAAAGTGTTGATTTTCTTTACTAAAAACAAAAACAAAAAAAACATTTATAATTTGCTTAACTTCAAAGGCATATTTTAGTCATAATACAAAAGAGATATTCATGCCCATTATCAATTTATATTCTTATTCTTATTCATGCAAGGTGTGGTAACTAGCAGTTTGTGGAACCTATTTCGATCTTAATTCATGCAAAAATTGGCGCGTTTTTTTACCATTTTTTTTATTCATTGAACGCAACTCTGCTCTCTCTCCATTCACCACACAGTGCTTTTTTAATAGACGGTGTAAATGAAAAAGAAGAAAAGAAAAACGCACTCCACATTAATCAGAGCAATGCTAGCCAAATGCAGTCATAAAGCTAGTCAATTACGACGACTTTTGCTATCCTTGCTACTTGGAATGATTTCAAATCGAAGTCATCTCATTAGAGAAGGAGGTCGGCAATACTAGTTCACTTGCAACTAAGTTATGCCTTAAATAGGACGGGTTTAGGGGGAATAGCTTTTCTTAAAAACGACCTAATGAATGTCTGATAAGTTTGATACGTGTTTAGTATCCTGTGCTTTTCGTTAAAAATTCGGGGACTTAAGGGAGTCAAATACTAAGTCTAATGTTCTCCCTTTTAGCAATACTGCTAAAAAAATAAAAATAAACTTCTCATTGTTTTTTATTTCTATGTCGGAGAACTCGGAATTTACATAAAAAGTGAAAGACATAAATGAAAGCTATTTGACTTTATAAGATATAAGCAAATTTATGAATGCATGTATGTACTTGTAGTTCCTCACTGAAAGACCAGCGAAGACAAACAAAAAATTAATAAAAAACTAATTCGTTTGACTAAGTGATCAGGAATATATATTATAAACACATACACATACATCGCTTGCATTATACGTTACACAATGTAAAAGTTTCAGGCTTAAAAAGTAAATAAAGTACATTTGCTTCTGACGATATACGAGGATAAAATAAAGGTGAAGCACAATCAGGAAAGGTGAAACGAATTAATTGGATTCCTAATGTTATTGTTGATCTTTGTTCTATATTTTTAAGAGTTGTAAAAATTTGAAAAATCTTCCTATATATGATAGGGGATAGCAGTTATTTGCATAAGAAAATTCAGTTCGCAAAACCCTAACGGGCGTTCAATATAACCCTTCCTGACCATAAATACTTGACATCATCAAGATTATTCTTTGCCAACGCTCTAAAGTTGTGGAACTCGCTACCATTCCATATGAAAAAGCTTATTAACCCTGGTAGATTTATAATGCATGATCAGTTTTATGTTGCCAATGCTGTGGTTATGTTCACATTTCTATATTTACTGTTGTTGATGATTGTGATGAAAGAGAGTTTAGCTGGCCCGCAAATATACCTATATAAAGGAGTACTTGGAAGCGACACCAAGAACATCGACTTCAACAGTTTTTACATTCAAAGTATATTAGATGTAAAAAAATATGTAATGACAATGCAGCTCAAGCGGGAGCTTGGCTGTGAAAAATTCGCTTAGAAGAAATGAAAGTTGAGAAGAAACGAAATGATTTTCCGAACAATCTACGACCTTATGATGCATGCACCATTCCATTTTATATAAGAAGTGTCATATGTAATCTGCACCTAGAACATAGATAAACCTGTCTTGAAGTGAGCTTCCTTTAATGATTTGCAAATAAAGATAAAGATAAAGTTAATTAAACTCACATGACATTTGTAGTGGAGAGAAGCAAATATTTGCAATACAACGGCAAGTGTTAAATAATGCTTAAAATTCTTGAAAGCCTTGAAATGAAAATATAGTAAAGCTCGGCTGTGATAAAAAAATCATGCTATTTAAAAGTATATGCAAAATATATTCTAGTAAGTTACTTCTGCGATTTCGCCCATCTTTGCAGGATCCGGATTTGTTGAAGAAGTTATGGCGCTTACGATTTTAATACGAGAAATGTACTCACGTTTTTGTAATAATTGCCTGCAAATTTCTGATTGCTTTCGATGAATTTCTACTTTTTTTTTTGTGTTTCGAATTATTTAATTCACTAAAAAATTGATCGAATATTTTTCAATTTATTTTTTCTTTTTTCACCTGCAAGAAGTTGTTTGATTTCTCGCAAAAACCCGTTAGCTATGAAAAATACCAATGCAGGGAGTAGAGTTGCCTCAAAATATGGTAACATCAGACGCGTTTTTTTTAAAGTGGTCGCATTTCTGTTAAAGTAAACGCATTTTTGTTAAGCTGGACAATACAATAATTAAACTGTGACAATATGTGCAACCTAATGGGAGTGATTCAAAGACACAGCATTTTGTTCAGTTTCCTGAAACTTATATGAATTCACTCATTTTGCCTACGTATGCAAACATGTATATATATATGTATATATATATATAGATTTATTGGCTATTCAGGGAGAGGTTCTGTAAAAATAAAAAATTTCACAAGTCTTACTGGAACATTAATTGTTCATTATAGTAACGATTATTATTGTATATTATAAAGGGGTTGGCTTTAATAATTATTATTATTAATTAGAAAATAAAACTAATGAGTGCATATGATCATTCGTTTATGCGAAGAAAGTACTGCCTCTCTCGTTTGAAATGCGGAACTACTAAGTTTTTTTTCTTGCTTTCTTTTTCGCGAATTTTCTTCTATTCTGCAAGCAAGAAAGAAAGAGCTTTTTTTCCTTTTCGATGTCAATGGGTCAATTGTGAATTTACTTAGGTACTTAGGAACACATTTTCTCTCTAACAGCGAGAGTATTAAACGTTATCTTATCATCATTTAATATTTATTAATTTACAAGTAAGTTCAATAATTTTTATTCAATTTTGTCTTTTGTGAAACTTTACTACAACTTTGAAACGTCCCCTGAGAAAAACGTACAGTGTGTTAATGTCAATTGAAGAATTTTTCTGATCATAAATTTTAAAATATACATTATTACAAACGAATTTCCAGTGCGTGTTTTAAGGTATTTGGCGAGAAGGACTATGGCAACCGACGATTCTACTTGCAAATTAGAAAGTTTTGTTACCTACAATAAAAAAATAATAGGAGCCGGCTTAAATTATATGTGAGAGGTTTACGATTGATATATAATTGGGGAACATGCTATAAGGAAATTTCTATTTTAGGGATATAATCAAAAGTCGAAATTTGCCAATCCCGGAAGAGCCAATACTTTTCCTTAAACCGTCAACTTCGCTAATACAAGAAGGCCAAAATATAATTGTAAGTTGTATAATGAATATGCGTTCTAATCTTCATTATGTTAAGTTTTAGATTCCTAAAGTCTTCAGTAAGGTGGCTCATGAGGTGGAATTGGCGTGCGTGATTGGGAAGCGTTGTAGAAACGTTTCCAAAGGGAGTGCCATGCAATTCGTGGGTGGCTATTGCTTAGCTTTGGATATGACTGCCCAATGCTCGTTGCAAGTTGCCCGAAGTAAAGGCATGCCTTGGTCTCTGGGGAAAGGTTTCGATACATCGACGCCGGTTTCCCGCTTGTTCACGCCGGATGAAGTACGTGATCCACACAAATTGGAACTCTGGCTTAAGGTTAATGGCAATGTTCGGCAAACGGGCAATACGGCAGACATGATTTTTAAAATTCCCGACATTATTGAGTATGCATCCAAACATATGACTTTGGAGCCATATGACATTATACTTACTGGCACTCCGGGAGGTGCAGATCCCGTGGCACCTGGCGACATCATTTTATGTGGCATGGGAGATTTAGTTGAAATGAAATTCGAAGTAAAGGCTGAATGAGATTAACGCTGTTATCAAATAATTGTTGTTACTTTTCAAGATCATTTTAAAACGGAAGCCGTGTTTGTTGTTATTATCCGCAGTAATAAATAAAAAAAAATTTGATTTTAGAATTGTTTCTTTAAAATTTTCAAGTTTTCTATGTTTTCCATTACGGCTAACATTTCTCTTTGGATATTAGCGCTCTCAACGAGCAGCGTTATGCTTTTCTTGTATTGTTCAGCAGCATTGCGTAAACTACTGGGTGCCAGAATATTAAAAAAGTGCAATGGTTCGTAGTAGCCTTCGGATTTCTCAACTTCAGAACGTATCAATTGTATTTTGTGGCCAGAAACTGCGTCCTCATCATTTCTTTCAACGACTCGACATAAGGCCTTAAAGTCTTCACTATTCTCTGTAGGCAGCTGAGCCACGCTTACCGTTTGCATCCCGCTAACATAGCGAGTTTTGGCCAATAACAAGAGCCCTGCTTTTGCTGAGAAAAGAAAATAATCAAATTTAGAAATTCATCTCTATCTGAAAATTTATCAAATTCTCCTCTCCTTCCAGCGCATACTTAAACGTTCTATATTTACACGGCATTGCGTTTGTTGTTCTATCAAATGCAATAATTCCAAATACAAAGCATCTAACAATTCCTCGATTTTGCCTTTCATTGTTAATTACTTTATGTGTTAAAATATTAAAATCCAATCAGCTGTTAGAGATTTGTTGTGAAAATAACAAACAGAGATATCAAGCAAGTCAGTCAGTAATATGTTATGTAAACAAACTCTCTGCGCATGTTAACAAAGTTAACGGTTCTGGATAAATGCATTAAATATATACGGGAAAGCGTTCTGTTTCCTTTTCTTCCGTAACTCTTTATTGGTGTCTTTCCGTTTAACACGTCTAATTACATTGAGCACTTCATCTAATTCTAATGTTAGGTTATTTTCCGATTGCTAAACCTCTTCTAATATTATAGCATTTAGTATATAAAATTATTATAGCATTTTTCCAATAACAAAGCATAATAAACATAAGTGTTAAGACTAATAAGCAAATTCAATGAAACTGTTGTTGGTTTATTTCTTTATTACTCGTCCCTTCGTACAAGGCATTGAAGACTATTTTTTAAATTAAATATTAAATAAAAAACTATTGAATCTTGACTATTACTGCAGACATACATTTAATATTTATTATTGCAATTTTCATTTTATACCAATCATAGATCTGCCTTTTTACAGGCGTGTGTTTGTTTTTCTTTTTCATTTTCAAGCATTTCCATCTTAACAGCAAACAACTCGGCCGCAAAGGGCAAAGTCATCTCTCAATTAAAGTGGCAGCAAAATAGAAGAGAAAGAAAAAAAAACATATTAGGGTTAAAAATTGAACTTTCAAAACGGAATTCATTAGCGAGGTCGAAAGTAAAATTAGTAATTTTAAAAACAATGTCACGTAATGACTTAGTGGGCATTGTAAAGAAAAATTCAAGAGCAGCGAAAAGAAGTCTGAGTGAAAGTTCGGTGGAAGAATTACGTAAAAACAATAGTAGCAGCAGCAGCCAAGACGAGGAAGATGGACCGCTGCAACCGTTGGTAGAGAAAAATAGGCTAACGCGCAAACATTTTACATATCAACATAAAATTGGAGTATTATCTACTGATATTTTCGCGATAGGCGGCGAAAATATATTTGGCAGACATTCCCAGCGTATAAGTGACACTATTGATGTTTGCTTGCGGGTAATATTAGTTATTATCTTTATGTAAGTTTCAACACATACACATATATAATTTAAATAATTTTTAAATTATGCTAATTGTTAGTAAAATGGAAACAACACCTGCTTTTAAGCGCATAATTCATGTGGAAGAGTTGTGGATGTACAAACACCCACGTAGAAGAGATTACGTGTCACCCGTAGCCTTACTTTTGGCCGTAGTACTTGGGCCGTTTATGGTAACATTGTTGCATTTAATATTTACGAAAGACCAACGGGACTTTAGAGCAGCGAATTGGTCTTGGACTTTGTCTCTATGTTTGAATGGTTTAACAACAAGTCTACTGAAAGTAAGTGTCGGACGTCCACGACCTGATTTCTTTTATCGCTGCTTTCCGGATGGCATAGTGCGGAAAAGTGACCTTGTAAGTGATGATTTGTTAGATTCATTCAACTGCACTGGTAATTTATATGATGTCAATGAGGGTCGAAAAAGTTTTCCAAGTGGTCATTCATCATGTACGTATACTTCTTGTTCTTTGCAAAATAGAATAAAATTCAAATATTTTTATTATATGATGTCAGTTGCGTTTGCTGGTTTCGGTTTCGTTGCATTTTACGTTGCCGCAAAGCTAAATGCTTTCAATCGTCGTGGTCGTGGTGAATCCTGGCGTCTATTTATATCCATTGCTCCACTATTTGTGGCGGCTTTAGTAGCAGTTAGTCGCACTTGTGACTATCACCACCATTGGCAAGACGTTTTGGTCGGCAGTGTTATTGGTCTTTCCGTTTCCCACATAGTTTATCGTCAGTATTATCCTTCAATATTCTCAATGAATTGTCATCAACCTTACCCGCGCAAATTATATCAGGCAACGGAACTAACGACGAAAACCAACTTCACATCCGGTCATAAAGCCCGTTTCCGTTCGTATAAACAATTGCCCAGGGAAGAGGTAGGCGATAGTAATATGTACGAGAACGAAGAAACTAATTCGGAACAGACGACCCTAATAACTGGCTACAAAACGGACAATAAATGGTTTTAAATTATTTTGTTTTTTATTTTTAACAGACAGACAAATTTTAAATAATTTTATTTATACTACAGTAACGACTAAAGGGTAAAAAAAACTAATTATATAGCAAATATATTTTTAAACTTAGTAACGTATGTAGAAAATTCCATTAATTAAAGAAATAATATTTCTTGTATTAGAAAAGTGATTTTTGTATTAAATAATTTTTTTAAACTAAAAACAGGACGTTTCTTAAATCAAGGTACCTTCTTTTTTTTAGTGATCTTACGTTAAAAGATTGCCGAAATTAATTGCGGAGATTGTGAAATTTAAATCATCTTCGCCTATAATCACGTTGAACTGAATTGTTGCAGGAGCAGCTGCTTCTCGCGCTCCTTTTTCTTAACAATATCCAAACTACGTTGACGCCAAGTGCTTTTACGTAATTTTATTGGGCGACTGCCTACGTAGCGGCCATCCATCTCCTTCATGGCTTTAATGAAATCTTGGGGTTCACGAAAACTTACAAACCCGAAACCTTTACTTTTACCTGTACGTTTATCACGTATTACGCGAGCTCTTTGAAATGAGGGGTATTTGTTAAAAGTCCGCGTGAGTACCTCATCGTTAACATCATTACCCAAATCGCCGCAGAATATACGAAAATCATCATCGGGCCAGTCAGCTAAAGTAGGATCTTCCCAAACTTGACCGCCTGCTACTCGTATAGTTTTCCGGTCTTTCTTTTTCCGTTCCGTACTCTGAAAGGATTGTAAAGCTGAGGAGGCGCGAGCCGCTTTAATTGCTTCTTCCGCTATAGGGTTGGGTCCGGATTTTTCTGCTTTCAGTTTTTTTAATTTTTGTGTGACGTCAAACTGTATAGCATTAATATCGATGTGCGGGGCTGTTGCAACTGTGGGAACATTAACAGACTGCCGACTTTGGTATAATTTGGGAGCGCTGCTTAAAACAACTGGTGTAGCAGGATTCACAGCAGCTTGTTTGGTAGCGTTTATAACAGATGTGTTGGTGTTATTTGCTGTTTGAGTCGGTACAAAGGTTGGCAAGAAAAGGTTAGCAGGCGGTATCGGCGGCGCTGGAACTGATATGCGCGGAGGTGCTGGTGCGCCACTACTAGTCGTATTTACTCCTCCTCCCGGTTGTTGTTGTAGCTTTTGTTGTACTTGATTGTAGGTATTTGCGGCTATGATCGGTCGCACTTGACTAGGCACGAACAAATTATGCGAAGCTGTGGTTGTGCTGGGAGCTGGCTTGGAAATTTCTGCCTCGAATCGCGATAGTTCATCTTCAATGTTTTTCCTTTTAATACTCATTTTTCCAAATACGATACCAAGTCTACGGAAAAATATATTAGAATTCTTCTTCCTATACAGCAGAAATGTCAAAAACTTGCTGGTAAGGTTGCCACACTATTCACAATCACAGTTACGTATGCTTTCAACGAAATCTTTGGATTGGATTTTATCGTCGATTTCACGCTCACTCTCCCACTGTGATTCGGTGCTTGTGACAAATATGAAAAAAATCATTTGTTTTGCTTTCGGTAAATTTATAAATTTAATGCAAGAATTGCAAATATATTAAAGATATGAATTTTACGAATTCTGTAAGTGTATCTGTGGAGACGACATGCGAAAGTCAAATTCAAGAAATCCAATATGATGGCACTGAAATCTACCAACCGTAAATTACAAATAATTTTACATCCAAGTGATTTTATAGTGAAATTCATTTTGATATTATAGACCTCCAACATTGTCGGAAACATTGGCTAAATGCGCGGCGAAAATAGATTTTAGCAAAACCTCATTAGATGATTTAAAAAAGGAAGAAAAGATAACTGGCGAAGAGTGCGATAAAGATATCGCTCTCTTTCAACCTAGTTTATGGCCTTGGGATTCTGTTAGAAACAAATTAAATGATGCTTTGACGGAAATCTGTGTGTTGGCTGATGTTTTATCTATAGCTAAGGATAAGCGCTATTTGGTATTGGATCCAGTGCCTGAAGACCAAGAAGAAACCAAACCGATTATTCAGGTGTACAGTCGTAAGAAAGCCTTGGGACAAGCAGCGCAGATACTTTTAAGCGGCGCTGAACGCCTGCGTAATTCACATACGGAACAGAGAAATCGTAATGTGGCCGATTTTCACATAGAATTATTGCGCCTGAGACAAAATTGGCGACTGAAAAAAGTGGGCAATTCAATTATAGGCGACTTGAGTTATCGTACGGCCGGTTCCAAATTCGGTATGAGTGGCACTTTTGAGGTAACTAAAGCCGAAGAGACAGTAGATGACGAACCAAGTACAAGTTTATCTGCAATGGCTGGAAGCGGTAATAACAATGGCTTACTTAATCCTTCACCTAAAAACAGTTCCGCATTGAGAGTAATTGTGCCGGCCGAATTGCAAGGAGTTGCTTACTTCAAAGTTATTACTCAAAAAGATCAGGAAGATTTGTGTACAGCCACAGTAAATTTGATTGGCCATGGCCCTAATATAACGCAACAGGGTTACGGTGTTTGGCAGAAAACTATTGAAGACGCCCAAAACGTATTGTTTTGCAAAGAATTATTCAGCCAGTTGGCCCGTGAGGCTATACAACTACAAGCTTCAATTCCACATGTGGTCATAGGCAATCAAATACGAGCTACTTTGTTGCCGGGGATCCAGCTGATTATTTCCCTTTGCCATTCCACTACGGTGGACAACAGCCAGCCAACACCCATTAATGATCACGATCATGATCATGTTTTAGAGCATTCCTTACATCAATTATTGCGTGAAGTTCATCATAAAAATTCGCACCATCCATTTCCGCATCCAGCAAGTGGACCTTTGGGACCTAGCAAAAAGCGCATGTTGGCAGGCCCTTTGGCAGCCGATCGTCAAACTGTTCTCGAGATGACAAAAACGCAAACGATTTTAGAACAAATTATCGCTCAGGCTCAGCATATTTTTATGCGTAAACGCACTCAATACGTTTTGGATACACTGGCGCGTGACGTCAAAGATCCGCAAATTGTATCACACTGGAACGGCATGTCGAAACCAACTATGTCGTGTGTAAAAATCAATATTGTTACACATGGTTATGACACAATATATAGAACATCCCTTATGATACATGTACATGAACGTTCTTTAAAAGTCATATGCCGCGATGGTCGTGTCATGTATCTTTCCTATGAACCACAGGAACTACGTGATTTGATACTCTGCCAAATAAATTCCCACCAAATCTCCTGTTTAATCAATTTGGCGCGGTGCATGGCTTGGCCTGTGATATCAAACAGTAATCATCTGGGCATCGGTAAAGTGGAACCATTAGGCAATGCGAGTTCTTGCCTATTAGCCTCGCCGAACAGCGATCGAATGATAGCTGTGCAAATTCGTTGCACGCAATCGCAAATGGATATTAAAGTGTACATAGCGCGGAGTCCACGCCACGATTTTTTCCCCAGTCCCTTGGTGCCAGAGAAATTCTGGGAGAATTTGGGAGGCCACTTTAAAGAGGTGAATTGAATTTTTAGCAATTTTTAACACTAAACGTATCGGCGTGATAATGAATTTGAAATTTTCATCTTAGGTACGCTTTGATAAAATTGAAGGTAAAAGTTTTCTCAACAAAATCGAATTTTTGATGGCCTCATTAAATAGTAATAACGCTTCATGAGAACAAGAAATTGTAATCCAATTCAAGAAATAAAGTCTCATAATATTATTAGTTAAATATAAATAGGCGGAGACTGTGTAATCAATATGAAAGATCTCAATCAAGATCTTTAAAAGCGCAATCGTTTCAACATCAAAACGTGCAGAGAAGCCCGGCCATGTTTGGTTTGAAAATCATACATCGACATGGAAGAAATTGGTTTCGCTAAAGTTAGCGCAAACGATGAGTGCAGACGAAAGTTGATTAAAGTAAGATTTACGCGATTGGTTGACGTGGTTGTCGCTTGCGGGGAACAAAATGAAACTAAAGCAGGTACACCATCCCTTTCGGCACGTAACGACCAAAGCTTTTACACTTGCATTCGTCTTTCAGCAAAGACAAGTACTTACGAATCCGATATCTAGTGTTCGCTGCTGTATTCGACCTCCTGCTAGGCCTATGCTGGTTTTGATTGCAATGGATTCTTTTTATTTTCTTTCGTTCGCATTCATTTCAAGTGTTTCCTTTTTTGCAATGACTGCAAGATTCGAAGATTTTCATAACACGTAACGGGAATTTAAAAATGGAATGACATCAAGTAAAACCAATCAATTTGTATTGTAAATTAATATTTCTGTGCTTTTGGAATTGTTTTTTTTTTTTTTTTTTTTATACACTTTCCATGTAGTGTTTCCTGGAACCTTAGTCTGGGCGTAAGAAACTAAGAATTGAAAAAAACATAAGTGAGCTTAAAAGCGAAGGAAATCATTTCCCGTATAGAAATTGGTCGAAATTATCTGAAAGGCATAGATCCGCAATACAGTAAATAAGTCGTCAGAAATATGTACGCTGTGCCGTAATTAAATTTTTTATGATAATGAAACTCGTAAAGTTTAAAGCGATCTTTGAGCGAGAGGGCAGTCGATTCTACTTCCACACCTCAGTACAAAGCTCTTGCAAGTGAAGTTATGGAGAAAGCCATCATCGATCAATTTTGCATATTCACTAATTCTAGGTTTGGGAGTTGCATATGAAGGTTCTTGTTTTATGGTGTAAATTCCCTAGCGAATAAAAAACGCGATCCTTAACAGCGCTACTTAAACTCAGCAGAAATTCCTCTTGTCATTCTCCTTGGATATTATTGAGATTGAAAGCGAACTAAAAATCTGAAAGTTGCCGCACATAATCTGGGGTTGAAACTACGCCACCAAGGTTGAATAGTATTCAAAATGGCAAACAAATAAGTGTAAGCCACGTAATCTCAGTTCCAATTCGAGCACGATATGAGAAAGTCAAGTACGAAAGTGGGCAACGAGCCACTCCTTGAAATCTACGATTGGAAGGTAGTTGGGGCTTTTTCAAAAGAAACAACAAATAATAAAAGTAGTAAAACACTCTCGTCTTCGGATATAATTATTTCGTTACGTTGTATATATTAGTTTAGATATTTCCAAACGTGCAAATGTGATCTCTAATCGTAAGTACAGGCCATAGTTTTTGCGTTTATTTATTTAGTTATGATTTTCCTTTTTTTTGTTATTTTTACTCTTAAGCGCGTAGCGGGCTTTCGGTTTTCTTGCTGTCCTTCATTCAGTTCATGTGGCACCCATTTTCCCATCTTCTGAATTTTTCCCATAGCTTTCAAACGAATGGAGACGGCTTCACGTGTCACATTTAATTTACGCGCGAGCTGTCGTTGCGTCTGAGCATCATTTTCATCCAACAGTGCTTGCAATTCGCTGTCTTCAAACTTTTTCGACGGTCTGCCACGTTCTTCGTTTCTCACATCGAAATCGCCATTTTTGAATTTTTTAAACCACTCAAAGCACTGTGACTTACCCAGAGCATGCTTACCATAAGCCTCGACAAGCATTCGATGCGATTCTGCAGCATTTTTCTTCAAATGGTAGCAAAAAACCAATGCTGTCCGCAAATGGTAGTTTCCGGGCACAAAATTCGACGACATGTTCAATGCTATGACAAACTATGCTTGTATGGTTGTAAGTTGACAGTCTTTGTTAGATGGTGAGAAGAAAATGGCGTCGATGGCGTGGTTTGACGTTAACTAGATTGACAGCTAGGGCCATCTATCGGGAAATTCCGGTTTCATATTTACATACCTACTAAAGTGTAAATTATTTATTATTCATTCGCCGCTTAAAATCGTTACGACTCACTAGGGCCATCTATCGGGAAATTCCGGTTTCATATTTACATACCTACTAAAGTGTAAATTATTTATTATTCATTCGCCGCTTAAAATCGTTACGACTCACTAGGGCCATCTATCGGGAAATTCCGGTTTCATATTTACATACCTACTAAAGTGTAAATTATTTATTATTCATTCGCCGCTTAAAATCGTTACGACTCACTAGGGCCATCTATCGGGAAATTCCGGTTTCATATTTACATACCTACTAAAGTGTAAATTATTTATTATTCATTCGCCGCTTAAAATCGTTACGACTCACCTCGCTTTGATTTTCTTAAAAATTCTCTGACGCCAAAACGCTGAAGAAACTAACGTGACAGGACTTGCATGCCATACGAACCTTAATATCCACTTGCTGTTCTTCGCAACGCTTTTCTTACTCGATTACAGCTGGGCGAAGCCATCTTTCCAGATCGCAAAATGTTAACGAATATGAAAAATTGTCATTCACTTTCGTATTAAACGGAATATTTGAAGATGATAGGGAGGAGGAGGAGGAGGAGTCTTCCTCAGTGCTTGAAGATTTAATACAACGCAAATGTAAGCCTCTATTGCTGCAAAACAATATCGGAGTAGAACGTTTCACTTGCCCCCTCGGCTTACTATTCATCTTTTTTGTTGCTATAATTCAAGAGATTTTTCTGTTTTTGTCAATTTTATAATTTTTTTACTCTCAGTCTCATGTGACATAGCAGCTTCACTTTCAATATTGGAGTTTAAAATTACTAAACGGTCTCGAAAGCATTTAATACATTGCCTTAAACTTTCCCATTAGTTTCTTTGTTTCTGCTTAATGTTTCACACGTTTTCTATACCTGAGACTGAGACTGAGACTGAGAAGGTGTAGCCGAAGATATTCAGATATTTCTCCTCAATTGTACATTTGCTTTTGTTTGGTCGATGCGAAACCTTTTCCTTTTCCATTTATTTATTTATTTCTTTTGTACGTGCATTTTTTAACTTTTTTCTACACACAATTCGCACGAGTACTTCGCATTTGTACTTATTTCATAACCATTTCTTACTTTTTTCATATCTCCGATACCTGTGCACGCACTCATCTGGGTTTTAGGGGTTGTTTCGTTTCTACTTTATTCTGCATAGCCAGCATTTATGCATTCCCTTCACCCAGATATTCGTTACCACCACTCGAAATTCGCCGAGATATGTGACGTAAGCTCATACAAAATTATAAAGACGTGTCCGAAGTAGCAATTATTGAGATAATTGGTTTTTCTACGATTCCCTTACTATAGAACCGGTTTTCCGAAAATCGGAAAAACATCGTACGTCCAGATGTTTATTTTACTCACACTCAAAAACGGAGGCTATAATAGATTTGCCGTTTCATTTCTAACACTCGGAAGAAGGCACTAAATGATTTATATATTATCTCGGTTGAGGGTATCTAAGCAGATTTAACCCCGGACAGCTGCGTAACGTGTGTTTCGCTTAAGCTCGTGACTTCAAAAGTACAATACCGGCCAACCGCAGAAATACGTGCTTTAGCAAAGAACACATCTATTGGTTCCTGTAATATGGAAACCAATTCGAGATGTGGAATCAAAACGGAAACAAAACGCTCAGTAATAGTACTTCGGCAATTTACATTTTATTGTGAAAACTTTGGATCGGGACCCCTTCTCACGAAAACTGAATTTTTTTTGTACATAGTAAAAAGGCCTAATTTTCGATACTTTTTAATGAAAAGTTATTAACGTAAAAATTGACGTTGCCAAATTTGGACCGAGTAGACCCATTTCTTGGATGCCAACCCATATAAGGACTCTGATGAAAAATAAATCTCTATATGCCAAAAAGTGCAAATTTTTAATAATTGTCCTTAGTAAGTCAACCATAGGGAATCCGGATCATACAGATCTATTTTCTAGGGCTCTCATCAAGGCGAATCCTTCTATGGCAACAAAGTCTAATTATACTAATATCAGAGTAGCAGTCGTACACCAGTACACCAGAGAGAATATTAAAGTTTGCGCCTTTAAAGAGTTGAAAAAAAAGCCAAAGCCAAAGTTGAAGAACGTGAATGCATTCAAGTTCGTTAGTAGTTGACAACTTCTTTCACAGGAGATTTTCTTATTACGAATGTTTTGCGCTCGTTTCTTTGTTTTCCATTTTGCTCTTTGGCCTTTCGATTCCATCCTTTTCCGTTTTTTTTTTTGAACTGGTGTGGGTATAATTTTTTTATTAGTTATTTCCTCTATTATCGTCATTACTATTTTTACAGGTTTTATCTTTAGCTTCGTTGAGTCCTGGTCATCATATTTTCCGCTCGTTCGTTAGTTTTCATTCTTCTCTTCATTGCCACTGCTTCCTTTGGCACTTTACACTTTAAGTGCGGGCAACTGTCTGCATGTTTTTGCTTTTTGCTCAGACCATATGTCCATTTTGATAGGCCCGGTTTAGTTCAATTATTTTAAAACTTTATTAAAAAAGAAACTTAGGTCGCAAAAATTACTTCCCCTGACTTATGAAAGTTTGCAGTCGCTGTTGCCCCAGAGATCATTTTCTTTTCTTTTTATCGTATGACAGACTAAATTGCTGACCGAGTCGAACTTGTAAATCGCTATTCGTAAATTAGTTTTAAAACGTCTTCAATGAAGCGCTACTTTCTGTAAAAAATAACAGTTCCAAAGGAAATTTCTTTCACAACTTTTCGGAGTAGAGTATCAGTTTAAAGACAACAGATGCGTATCAGACGTGTTAGCGGGAGAGACGCTGATGAAGATTCACGCCTATAGTGAGCGATGGCGCATGGGTCAACGCCCCACCGGCAACAGGGAAGACGATCCTTTAGTTCCAAAATAAGTGCATGTATATGACATGGCCTTCCCTCTGACGGGACACCTTGAATACATTTGATGCTCCAGCGAACTTTGGAAGCAACAGATTTTTTAAAGTGAAAACAATCTATTTTTTTAAGAAATTCTGCAACATTTCTACTACCAGACAGAAGAGGGCATCTTCTTTTCAACATCCAGAATTATGCCTCAAGCATATATATATTTAATTAATTTCTCTAGTTATTGTGAATTTTTTCTTTTTATAAAAAAGTTGCAATTTAAGGCAAAATTTCTTCAAATTTCAACGATTAACGACATATTGTCACTGCCCTTCCCTAAGTTATGCAAGAGGACTATCACACATGCTACAATATGTAATCAGGTCGACCTAGTGATAGTTTCGTTAATTTTTTGTATTTCTAAAATAAAACAAAAAAAAATGCGGTTGTAGGTCACAGCCCACCATTAAATATCCTACATCGCCCTATATGTCCTGACATAAAAAGATATTTAAAAGGTGAAGCTTTGGAGCGTATGTGGCCAAAAAAGTGCTCCAACCCGAGCAAATTCTCATTAGTCTTCAAACCTTGTTCAAAACACTTGAGTGTACTGAATTTCACCAAAATATGTGAAAAATTGCGACCTATAGGTTGAACAAACAAGATGGACACAAGGACAGAAAGTGATTCTAAACGATTCAGAGTAATAAAATGATGGATCTGTACCGGCTTCGTCTGGATGCTGCTGAGCAAATGTAATATACTCATGCGCCATAAGTGCTGTAGGGTGTGAAAATATCGATTTATTCCTTTTATTTTATATGAATTTTCGTTTTCAGGTGAATGCTACTGACCGGAGTAATTAAACACATTTCATAATTGTTTTTATTATAATTTTAAATTTATTAATTTTATTTCAATATAATTTCATTCATCACATCATACGCACGCATTCATGATGTTAAAAATGTTTTGTGGTTGTTGTTGTTGTTGTTGTTCTAATTATTTTAGTTTTATCATTGTTTTATTTACCGCTTTTGTGTCGATTTTTTTTGTTAAGTGATTTAAGTATTTATATATATATATATATATATATCAATATATATCTATATATGTGTGTGTGTTTATGTATGTGTATGTGTGTAGATGTGTGTGTGTGTGTGTGTGTGTGTGTTACCTTATATATATATATGTATATGTATATATTTCTTTTTCGCTTTTTTTTTTTTGTTTTATATATTTGTATATGTGCATGTATGTACGTGTATGTTGGTATATGTCTATTTATATCTGTATAATATGCGTAAACTGTAGTTAATTAACACTAAAATACTTATTTTAACCATTACTCGTAATAATAATAATAATAATAATAATAATAATAATAATAATTATCGTTATTTTTATTACTACTATTCATTTATTTTTTAATAATAGTAATTGTTTAATCAATTTTTTTATATCATTTTTCCTACCATTATCTTTTCTTTTTTCTTTTTAATGTTTAACTTAAGATCAATTCAATTAAGTTTTTTTTTTTTTTTTTGAAACATACTTATACGTACGTTATATATAAACGTTGTTGATTACATTTATTTTATTTAATTTTTTTTTTTTTTTTTTAAAGAATATTCCAATTCTTTTCTTATTTTTTTTTGTTTTTTTTTTTTTTGTGTACAGCATTTTTAGTTACATTATTTAATACATTTTTATGTATACAATTAATATTAATATTTATAATTAGAAAAAAAAAAAAGAAAAAAAATTCCTTGCGTCCATTATTTAACTTTAAATACCTTACTCGTTATGTATTTTTTTTTTTTAAATTCATTGTTTCAAATCATATTAAAGTGCGAAAGAAAAAGTGAAAAAATAGTATGAAAAGAAAATAGAAAACAAAATACGACCGACATTACGAAAACGGGCAACAAATGAGAAATCAGTAAACGATTGCTTTTCCGAACACAAGAGTCATCCTTTTTTCTTTAACCATTGTCTCTTCAGTCAGCCAGTATTAAAGCGAAATTCGGACAAATCAGTTCCATATATGCGTACATTGCTTCCATTGTAAATTCTATTAGGAAAAATGAATTGTAGAAATGAAGTGTAAAAGAAAAGAAGAAGTGAAGTGAAGAGAAAGGATTGAATTCCTTATTCAAGTTATTGAGTTCATCTCTGCTCAGCCTGTCACCTGCTTAAATGAATCATGTACTGTTTGAACTATTATTTGGATATGATTTGAACCAGGGAACTTCAAGTGGATTCTCATAAATAATTATAAAGATTTATGCCGATAGCCTTCGATGCTAATGCTTTAAGACTTTAGTTTTAGAATTTATTTCTCTGGCTAAATTGGCTGTGATAATTACTGCCTTGTCTTAGCAATTGCGAACAGATCGTGATAACTTTCATACCCTTCGTTACTAGTGACATAAGGAAATATTCGGTTTGTGCGGATGTATGCAACAAGCAAAACAACATGAGATAGACCCACTTTCTATTATATCGATTGATTCGGAATCATAATCTGAATCGATCCAAGTTTTTCTGTCCGTCCGTCTTGTTTTCTACAGGCCGCAATTTTTGAAATACTCGGATGAAATTTGGTATCCCGACGTGTTTTTGCTCGAGGATGAATGTTATTGAAAATGGTTCCTATGGGAACACTCCCCATGTAACGTGAATATATGAAAAATGTTGAATTTGTAGAAAATCGCTTAATTATGGTATTTCGCAATTCTAAATTGATGTGAAAACTTTGGATCGAATGGAGTAATATAGACAGCGATTCTCTTATCAAATAAGCTTTCGTACGTACTTCATATGGTATAAAGCGGTCGAATTTTCACCATTTCTCGATGCAAATTCGCTCGCAATGATAATTCGATAAAAATTAATCTTAACGAGTTTGGGCCACGGAAATCTATTCTCTCGATCCCAACTTGTTTAAGAATTTTAATGAAAAGTAAGGCTTTACATGCCGAAATGGTCCAATTCGTAATAATTTACGACAAAAAATAAATCAACAATGGGTAATTTGGCTCACCAAGAGACATTCACGAAAGCGACAAAGTTTAGGGACCGGTGGGCTTTGGCTCACTGCAGTGTTTCCATTTGTTCTTTTTTTTTTCTTAGGTTTATCTGTGAATTCGATAAAGTTTTTACAAATTACGGGAAAGGTTGACAGTTGAGAACCCACTCAGCATTCCTAAATGTCTCACTACTACTTACTACTTAAAAGTAGTGTGCGCTTTATCCCTAAAATGCGTACTTCTCGATATTACAAAAACAAAAAAAAAAAAAAGGTCAACACTAACATGTATGTTTATCCTTTAAAAAATTAAAAATATTTCATAAATATACGCAAAAATTTTTATAGTATTGTTTTTTCTCAGATTCCTCTTCTTATCAGCTGGGCGCAGAGAACTCTTAAAATAGGCTAAAAGCCTTCTTTTATAACACGAGATATGATGTAAAAGTTTGCATAAATTAAATTTATTTTCTACAAGAAGACACTATTGGATTTTAAAATATCATCGTATAGATAAAGACCCGACGTTCTCCTTTCTTTTATTTTTTTTTTTTTTTTTTTGGAATAACTAAAAATTTCCCGTCAATTTTCTAACAAGTATGTCACAAATATTTCAATATGAATAATAAAAAAAAAAAAAAGAGAATAAAAAATATATTAGAGAAAAAGAGAAAAGAACTTAACAAAAATTAAATTTAGTATCAGACTCTTAGTAAATTTACACAAATCGCTAATTATTTTATATTTACAAAAAGACAAGGAATAAAAAACAAAAATTAAGTAAAGCCCATTTATAAATTCTTATTACTCTATATATAGATATATATATATATATATATATGTATATATATAATTAAGTTGTGTTAATAAAAATTTATTTTGTACAATTTATGTATATAAACATTTAAGTTACATTTATGATTGATATACATTCGTTTTTATTTCATATACATATTTATAAGTAATATTTAAAATAAGAAAAATAAACAAAAAAAAAAAACAAAAAAAAAAGAGACAATTTTTGTAAATCTTTGCACCTGTGCAAAAATCATTAAGTTCCTACGTACATATGTATACGTTTAAAAGTATGTAAGTAATATGTACAGTATATCCAGTGTGGGGATAAATAATTCATGTTTATAAAAGCATTGATTGCAATCAAAATTTTCGAAATGAAAAATGATCTCCTTTCATGTTCCGATTCATCTATATCTATATATCAATACAGAGAGTCACAATAATGTAAAAAAGAAAGACAATCAACTAGCTCGAGAAGAATGTGTGTATGTATGTATGTATGTATGTATGTATGTATGTGTGTGTGCGTGTGTGTGTGTGTGTATGTCACAATAGACTAAATGATTCGGTCAGCTGGGTTGCTCTTAGTTTAAGGGCTCTCAGAAGAAGGTATTGGAAAAAAGGAGAAATGTTTGAAAATTTTCGTTTCATTTTCATTAAGATGGGTCTTACGCCTTCCCTACGTCCACAGCGATATTAGATTCTCGATGCATCATATGCGGCTAAATGGATGGATGGAAACAATTTGTAACTTTGTGCGGTACAATTGAGCAGGCACCTATTTTTAAGTCGGTTACAAAAGAGAGAAAGAAAATAAGTTTTAAAGAATCTTGACGAGATTTCATTATGTAAAGATGATGTGTTAGAGCCAGTTAAGACGAGAGTATAATTCTTTGGTGTGCCGCCTTCAGTTGCCAAAAATTTTCTGAATTAAAGCAGAACACTTTTAACTTGCTTAGTGCACATTCCACCAATGGAAGGCGTAAGGTAGTATTGAATAAATGATCCCTTAGAAGTTATATATTTATATATATATATATATATATATCACCTCTTACAGATCATAACATTTTACATATTTCATCGGAACGGCGAAAATAACAGCAGGAATTTTCTAAGCGTTTCAAGCGGCAGACATTGCCTCAGTTATATTGAGGAGATCAGGATGATTCTATCTTGAATCGTGTCTCACTTTACCTCTTAAGCTTATTTTAACTCGGAACGGGATTTCACTTTTCTTAATTCTCCCAGTATATATGCCGCCCCCCGAATTGAAAATATAGAGTGAATATAGACTTTCTTTCTATTCGAATAATTGAACAAAGCTGTCGAGGGGCGTGGTTTAAATGATTTTCTTCACTTTTCAGTCTTCAATCCCGCTCTTGGCCCGAGACATTGGCAACATCAAAATCTTCTAGTCAAATTACAGCGAGGCCGAGCACTTCGTGTTCATTTTTTTGGGGAGAAACTTTCGTGCCATCTTGACGAGAGTGCATCCCCTTCGTCATGTTAATCAAAAATCTCACAAACGAACCTTATACCCCTATAATTGAAGGATATTAAGAAATTGTCCATTTTCCATCGATTGAATAAGTCATTCCTGTATGATGATGGGCAAAAATTAAGGATATATAATAGAGATGTGATATCGTTCTCGACAATATGATCACATGCGCATATCCGGAACACCCGATATGCTTCTTTCATGGTTTTATTGAAACTTGATTTTTTCTAAATGAATTCTTGGGAAAGGACTATGAGTTTTACTTACAAGGTAGCGTTAATGTTAATATAACACTTTTCTTGAATGAAACTATCTTCCTCTGTCCCGGCAATAACTTTTTTTTTGAGTATGCTTCTAGAAGAAACGTACAAGACTTACTCAGATCTAAGCGAATTAAATTCAATTGGTATCAGACAAAGTCCAACATTTTCTCCATATCCTACAACATCCCCCATATATCAAGAACTTTAAATTTTGCTTTCTTTTTTTTTTTTTTTTTTTTTAAAAATTTTTAAAAAGGAAAA
>KK502552.1:487567-524305 GCA_000688735.1 Glossina austeni
TTGTAAAGAATCACTATACATTTACGGTAAATTTTTTTTATACAATCCGGAAATAATACTCCCTTTTCCTCTGCTCGGCTTTATGAAAACAAGCACAAAAAAAAAAAAAAAAAAAAAAAAAAAATATTACCAATGATTAATTTAATCGATTTCTTCTCATTTGGCTATTGCTGTTTTTTTTTAGACATTACAAAATTTCTCAAATATGGTCCGTGTACTTTTTCTTGGTGGCACCTGTCTGTCAGATTTTCTACGTGTTTAGCATAACTGTCAAAAAGATATCAGCATTCGTAATGCACTTGAATGGATATTCAATTCGCTTAATGATTTTGCGTTATTATTATTATTATTGTTGTTGTTGTTATTATTGTTGCTGTTATTGGTGTTGTTTCTGCTGTTGTTATATGCCTCTAAATCAGTAGATTTATGTATAATTTGTGTTTAATAATATTTCTTTCGTCTTTTTTGTTAATCTCTGTCATTTTATTCTGCATATAAAAGTTGTGTATAATTTTTGTTATTATTTTGCTTAAATTTAAGATATTTTCATTTACAAATTTTGCCATTTACCAGAAATACGGGTTTTGTGTGAATTTGTTTGCCGTAATTGTGTCGCTCTTAAACGTAGACATATGAAGTAATTGTTGTAGTTGTGATACGCGTAGACGTAAACGTGGACTCTTCTCCATCCCAAATGGGATTATATAGTGATCACTGAGTGTGTGAGGAAAAAAATTATGAAAAATGATGGTTCGTTTCTGCGGTGATAGATATTATGATTATCAATGATGGTTCAATTCGTACTGCTGCATTTATCAAGGATAGCATCGAAGAGATTGCTGTGATGTAATTGTAAATCATTTGAAGCATCGCCAGTTTTTCGAAGAGCTTTACTCAAACGACTCACCGCTTCTAAAGAGGTTAAAGTAGAAACTAATGCTGCCAAGGATTCGACTGTCGCTGATTTTTCCCTCTTCATTTTTGTTGTCATTGTTGTCATCATGTCCATAGAATGTGCGAGCTCTCTAATATTTTGGATGCTTGCTTGAGGTGGTTAAAAGTATTCGGTATGTTCCGAGTCTTTTTCAAATCTTTTCGCTTCTTCGTGCATGCTTTCTTTGATTTTCAGTATAGCTGCCGATTCAGTTTGATCACTTTCGGTCGTTCCAACGAAAGGTCCAAGCGGTCCATAATCGCCCATGCCACTACCAGAATCTTCGCGAGGCGTGCCTGGTCCACCATTAGCTGGTGAATTTTTCATTCCATCTAAACCGGATCCATCACCACCGGTACCATTAAGTACGGGTCCCATAGAGTTTGGCCCACCACCCATAGGCCCCATCCCGCCAGGACCACCACTTCCCCCGTCTGGTCCTCCCATTGGAAATTCTGGTTTTAACATCGAATACATACTGTCGCCCGGTCCACCAGGACCAGCCTGTGTATTATCTTGCGGCGAGGGCATAATAGGTGTGCCAGGACCGGGTGGACCATTCGATCCGGGACCGGGTCCATAATTACCAGGCGATGATGACGAGTACGCGTTCATTGGCGCTGTGGCGTTTGGCTGCCATTGAGGTGGCCTTCCGCCTGCTCCCATACCCATTGGCATACCTCCTGGACCAGGTGTTGGACCCCTCATACCACCAGGACCTCCATATCCCATTGGTCCCATACCCCCAGGACCTCGTGGCGGATTCATGCGAGGATTCATTGGACCCATTCCGCCCGGCCTTGTCGGATCCATGCTGTTGGGCATCATTGGCTGACCCGGCGGCCCGTTAAAGTCATTGCCCATGCCCTGCATACGCACGCCTGGCCTGGGACCACCTGGATAACGAGGTCCACCCATAAATGGTGGCTGGCCTGGCATCATTTGCGATGGAGGAGGCTGCGGACTTGATGCATGCGTCGGTGGAGATGGTCTCATTGTTGAGCTGGGGAAAAAATTTGTACCCATTGGTCCTCCTGGGCCCATAGGGCCATCGGATCCTGGTGGCATCTGTCCGAGTGGACTAGGCGCTGGTCCACCAGCATTGTGTGGGCCTCCAGGGCCGATACCATTTACTGCGTAACCCGAGCTTACAAATCCATAATCGTGGAAAGCCTTCGCTTCCGATGAGTGTTCACATTGATCGCGACGTTCAGGTGCAGCGCAATATAGATCCCAGAATACGCACCA
The DNA here is from genome assembly GCA_000688735.1 of Glossina austeni. Lineage (NCBI taxonomy): Eukaryota > Metazoa > Arthropoda > Insecta > Diptera > Glossinidae > Glossina > Glossina austeni. The sequence continues at coordinate 489,750 of KK502552.1, forward strand.
CCACGTGTGTAGAAAACCAGGAGGTTCGCCTAACGAAATATTTTTTTCCCATCGTATCTCTGATAGAAATGTTTGTGCTGCTTTTTGAGCTCCTACATGTAATAAATATTCATACACATAAAGTGCTAGCTTTTCTCGGGCCTGGGCATCTGAAGGCACCGAGGCATTTTTCGATTTGCCATACATTGCTGTGATGTCTGTGCCAATTATTATGGGAGAAGTTATAAAGGGTGGGACGACTCCTTTCGGTCTTCCCTTTCTAGTCCTAGATTTCAGTTTTCCTGCAGTTCCTTTTGCGCTACTGAAGTCTATCAACTAATGATTTTGTGTTATTTCTATATTACTGTAATCTTATAAATTTTAACTGTATTCGTCAAAAAATCAACTTTTAATTTAATTGGCGCTCACTTTTTGCTTATTATATCGTACTGCTGCCGCTATCCTCTGCTTTCTTGTTGGGGCTCACGCAGCCGTTCTTCTATTTTCTATAATTTCGAGCATTTTTACAATATTCGCTTGATTTTATAGATTTCTCAACTTGATCTTTCTTTATATTTTGTGCGTTTATTCAAACAGTTGAAATTGTTGGAAAAAGTTTGTGTCAAATTATTTTCTTAATTTTTATATTGCCTTCTTTCTTTATATATTTTGCGTACCAATATGAATACTCTTTGCGTTATTTTTATAGTACAAAAAAGTTTTGTATATGGTTTTGTTCGGTTTTGTTCTCTCTTCTTCTCAATTTTCGTAAAAATTTAGTTCATGTATCCGCTGCTTCTTCGTTTTACCGTTTATTTGCTTGTGTTTGTTTCTGCTGCTGTTATTGTGTTATTATTGTTGGCTTTGTTGTTGCTTGTTTAAGTGTGATGCTTCTTCTTTTTGTACTGCTTTTGTTGAACAACCACCTCATTCGTACATTCGTTTTTTACTTTACGTTGATATCTCGATTTATTCCCTCACTCGTTCGCTTTATACTCTTTCGTTCCCCCTTTTTATACATAGAATGATGACGAACGATGTTATGCTGCCTTCTCTATTGTTATTGCTGCTATTGCTGTTGTTGTTGTTATTATTATTATTATTGTTGTTGTTGTTGCTGTTGTTATTAGATATTTCGCAAACTGAAAAATGAAAAAAAAGGTGAAAATTCAATATGAAAATAAAAATGAAGATGAAAAATTAAATGCAATGAGAGAATTCCCAAAAATGTACAGTGCGAGCAATGTTGTAAATGTAGCCGTTTCTTAACGACTTAACTATTTTTCACTGCGTTCAGCGGTTTTCGGTTTACCCATTCACTTTACTAGTCTGACATGTTAAATAAACAATACTCTCCATCCTTATCAACGCGACTGACGCATCTCCATGAATATGATTTAAGCGATGAGTTTGATGAAATTTCCCATTCTTTTTCTTAATATTAGTATCTATCCAGAGAAAGATCGAATTTTTAAAGTGGCCTCGAGAAAACGCACTTTTGCAAAAATGGCGCTGCATCCAAATAAAAATAATACCGCGGTGTTAATCTTATGATTAAGATTATGTTCTCCAAACGGAGAAGTTTTCTCCCTAAACTATAAAGTAAGCGTAAGAGATATTTATACAAGTTCGAAGGATATGAAGGTTGCACAATATGACACGATTTTCCCAAAATTGCATTTTATGAATAAAAACACATCCTTTCATATTAATTAATAGCTTAAAAAATACAAGCTCTTGTAAATCTATCGGATATCGCATATGGACCAGGCGGTTCAACTGATCGCGAAGGGCATTGTCACGTCACCTGTATCCAATATAATATTAAAACATATATTTGTGATTTTTTTCTAAGATTAGGCCATTGATAGCACTCTCAGCAGAGAGAGTATCGGCAATAGCATAACAAAGATATAAATAAAGGGAGAGCGAATAATAGGGGTTGCCAAAGCCATTTAAAAATTAGTGAATATGTGCGTGTAAACGTACACATACAGTTCGCGACAAAACAACTGCAACTTTTCTCTGCTGGACAATCGTACGTGCATCCAACTTAAGATCGGTTAAAGAAGATCAGCATTGTTAAAGCGGTCATAGAAATGAAGTTCATATGACATTTACTGTACGTACTTATGTATACACATATGTATGTGGCACTATGATATTGATGGAAACAAATAGTGTATCTGTACATGGATAGATTTTTTTGAAAGTAATCTTTAGTTAGGTTTTCAACTGCGATAGAGTGGCGGTTATCATTGGATTAATTGCCTCTTTAGTGAATTGCTTCGAAATGTAGGGTCTTCACTGGATCTTCTCTCACAAATATTTTTGCATCAACGATGTATCGAAGATTTTCTACTGCCAGCATAGCTTCTACATAAATCATATATTTACTATATGAGTTTTCTTCATATATCAAGTGGATATCTTTGAACAAACAAGATTTTCAAATAAATTCTTGAACCGACAAATATCTGTAACGCATCGAAAATGAGGTAAATTACAAACATGGCGTACCAGTAGTAGGTATAGCGGTATAATTGTTCCTTATATTCAATTTTTGTCTCCATCATGATTACGGTAACTAAAAAACAATTGGAAACACTGTAAGACGAGACGCGGCCCACCACCAAGTACGCATTAAGCACATCGTTTAATGTGGCTATTTATATAGCGACCCTTCAACATTAGTTTTTACATAAAATAAGACAGACAAGCGGACAAGTAAGCTTAGATTGATGGGTATAACAAAAGAAGCGCATATTTTCTCTCCTTTGGGTTGTTGCTTATATCCTCACTAATTTCATACAATTACTAAAAATGCTGCCGCCCATAAATTGAGAAGTAAATCTTAACTCGCCTTATATTATATCGATCGATTCAGAATCACTTACTTGACTGTCCGTCTATCCGTCCTGTTGTTTTGTGTTCAGTCTAGAAGACACAATTGATTTCTGATTTATTTTGATGAAATTTGGTCTTGGCCCAAGGATGAGCCATGTATTGAAAATGGTTGAGATTGGACCACTGCTTCGATGCCCCATATAGGCGTATATTTTAAAAAGTCTTTATATGAATAATTGTCGAGTGCTGATGTAGGGTATTTAATAACGGGTCGCGTCCGCTATAGTTGTTTCAGTGGTTTAGGCACTACGTTGCTTCTTTTTCGATTCGCTTTTATAAGCGGAGGTAAAGATTGATTTCAGTTTGAAGAAGTGTAGTCTAAGCGCCCTACATCACTGTTTATGTCTTCAATTGCAACTAGAGCAGTAAGCTGGCGTACGTGCCCATCGTATAGAGATAAAGAAAATTTGTTTAATACTTTAACAAGTATTTAATAAGAGAAGTTAATCTCAACTAAATATTAATTAACATTAAATTCATCGAATCAAAATTTTCATCTTTATATATGAATGTACAGCAATTATTTTGCCATTTACTGCCGCTTCGACATGCCACAACAAATTGAAATGTTTGTGTTTACATAGGAGATTACCATTTATCTTCAACACATGCATACAAAATTTATCTTTTTATCGCCGAAACGTTTTCATATAAGTTGCAAAAGTAAAATATTTCTATGTACGTGGTCGTCTTTACTCTGTGCAAGATCGTACTCTGAATATAATAATTGCGACCTCGAAACTTAAATGAAAATAAACTAAACCATATTCGTCATTTAAAGCGGACTTTCTTTCTACATAAAAAAAAAAAAAAAAAAAAAAAGTGCTTAAAGTCTGCATAAACATGAATGTACGTACATACACAACACACACATATATATATATGTATATAAATATATATTATGCATGTGTTGTCATTAATTATTATGGAATTTCGCTTCAAAAGAAAAGATATATTGAAAAAATAAGATCATTAAGGCGGCATAATTAGTATGAAAATATTTTTCAAGGAATATGGCGCGACCATACATGTCGCTGAGAAACTCTAATCAAGACTGAAATAAGTTTGTTCATAATTACGCAAACTAATCAAATTTATCGTGATTAGCCTTTAAAACTGAGTTCACGCTTTCTTCAAATAAAAGAGCTTAAGAAGGAGACAGAAATGTTCGGTTCGTATTGAACTCTTTTGCACCCTTCCATAGATAGGCTCGAGGAGGAAGCAAACTGGATCGAAGATAAAGCAGTCGGTTTTCATAGAGTTCTCTCGAAATCGTCTTCAGACAAGGGACTTTAGTTAAGGGACGTTTGCTGAAAGCGAAGTAGACGGTGGAGAGTGCAAAGTCCTGTTCATGCGATCGACTTATGTCAAAACTTTCTAGATAAAGTCGCTCAATCTGCACTGGAGCATCAATTATTGATTCGGTTTGACGTTTTCTTGAAGGAAGGCAACACCTTTCCTAACGGCAAAATTGGGATACTTCGTTCAATCACCTGCAGATACCTAACGATGAACGATTCCCCTCCAATCTTCCCCAACACAAAGCACTACCTTATGCGACGTCAAGGCGTGTTTTGTCTCCTTTTGAAACTTCATGTGGTTTGAAGTGCAACACGATATTATTATATGTGGCCCGCCTTTTATTAATCTCTTCGCAAATGATTCATTTCAGCAGCCTTTGACTGACACATCTTCAGGTCTTCATCGAGTCTGCTAAACTATTTTGTGATTAATGTTGAATCGCCCCGCGGTGTCACTGTTGCTTATGTCTCGATCTTTTGCGATCTGATAAACATCACAAATTTTTTCGCTTTTTCTTCCTAAAATCGCAAAATTTTGCAAATTTCGTAACAACGTAGCCCCCGATACGATTCTGCAATGCAGCCCTATCCTAAAGCAATAGAAAATTTACCGTAAATTCATTAAGATTTTTCGCTATTCAGCTGTGGCTTTCAACCAAAAGACATTTGCCAAAATAAAATCAGAACGGCCCGCTGTCAAGAGTACCTATTAAACGAAGATACTCTGACATATATACCTTTCAAGGATTTTTTTCTGTTTCTCTGCCATTTGAGGGTAGCGAGCTTTTAGTAATTACGAAGAGGGACGCTCTCAAGAACGTCGCACTCTGCCATTGACTCCACTAGGAGTTAGTATTTGGAGTGTTTCGTAAATTTTCAGCCTTCTAACTTTAATAATTTCTGAGTAACGAACAAAAACCCACAAATTTTTGTTAAGAAAAACCGAGTTGCGTTGCGTTTACGCTCCCCTGCGTGCCGACCACTGTGGCCCATTTTCAATATCAATATGCGCGCAGAAATTTCGGATGTTTCTACCAAATTTGAAGTCGATGTAATCATTTTTGCGATCAGGAGAGCGCCAACAACACACATCACAGACGGACAGTCATAAGTAAATCATCTCAGAATTTCACGCTGATCAAGAATGTATTCTTTATATGGTCTCTGAACATTCTTTTTGGGCGTTACGCACATTATGGAAAAAAATCGAAGGAGTGTACCCCCATCTTGCAGTGGTGAGTATAAAAAAAACATTTCTTGATCAAAATCGGTAGAAAATGTAACATAAATATTAGAAATTTGAATCTCTCGAATAAGGTATTATTTTGGACCCCCCTCTCATGTCATTGTCCTTTGAACATCAATTTGTTATATAAACATACATTGTATAGATTCATTTTTAGGCTTCTTTCCACTTAAAAACCTTTTGAGCAGTAAACTTTCTTTATAGTACCAAGATCTTTACGGTATCAAGTTAATTTGGACCACGTCGATTCGGGAGGCCTTTTGATCCTTCCGATAGAAAACTTCACCTGAAAAGTAGACAATTGCGTGATAATCGACAACAAGGACCGCCATCGAAGGTCGGGAGATCTATTCATCTTGTGAAAACGACCAGAACGAAGCTCCAAAGACCTAACAAAATGTATAAACTTTTGATCAGCATCAAATTCTGAACCCAATTAATAAGCATGTCAGTTGTAAAACATTTCTTTGACCGCAAAAATGAAGTTATCGCCTTCGAACCTGACTGAAAACGACTGGAAGTTCTAAGAATGGACAAAGTCGGTCGAAGGACAAGCCTAAAATATCACGTTAACTGGGAACATCTCGGTTTTTTAAAAGGAACAAAAATTCCTTTTTTGCTCACTACTCACACAAATTAGAGAACAAACCTATAGAAATTTGAAAGTGTATTCTATAGGCAAAGCTATGGCATCTGCATGAAAATCAAAAATTTGGGCGCGCCAACCCAATATTGTAGTGGATCAGATTTTCATTTTTTTGTCAAAATCTTTTTAACGGCCACAATCAAGCTTCAACGCGTTCTTAAAACGCGCCCAAACGTGTCAATCTGGATAACTCCGTAATAGATGAGAACGCCAAGAATAAAGTGAGAACACCGCATGCTAAACCACAAAAAAAAAAAAAATTACTTATGACCGCCTAATAGTACGGAGAAAAGTTTTTCCATTTTTTTAAAATTTGTTTTACAATAACGGCGCTAAGTGTAAAAGATTCGATGGCAGTGGAATATGTTTTTCTAAATATGAAATATTTTACCAGGCGATGTGATGTAAAGTATTGAACGATCAGTCTTGCCCGCACTACTTCGCAGAATGGTGATATTTAGTAAAACAATTTGACAATTTATTGAAACGTAAGCGCTCTGCTTATTTCGCGTCTTTCAATATTTGATTTGTTTGTGTACTTTCCTCTAAATATCTACTTTGTTTCAGACAAGTTTCTTGCAAGCGATAAAACAACTGTCGGTTTAATTAATTTTCAAATGTGGTTTTGAAATTACTGAAAATATGTTTCGTGGAAAAAAACCATTTGGCCCTTTCCCGATAAAAGTTGTTTGACGATTGTAATCACAAGCTCTCTTTTTTTTTTTTTTGTACTCGGTTTTAATTGCAACTTTTGTTCCCTTTCAAAGTTTTGAATTATATTGTGAAATTAATTGAACGTCCGGGCCGACCCTTTTATCGAATTTCGATTATAGAATTTTTAGTTTTCCAAATAAATTTGGTATTCGGTCAACTAGTATTAATTTAGCACGTGGCCCCTCTTTTTAATTACATGAAAATCTAAAATAACTCGCTGATGAAGATGCTTACTAAATGTTTACAATACGGATTAATATGTTTACAAACCTTGATTTATATAGAAAAAGATATACAATTGTTTTTGGCATACGATTGACACAGACACAGACTGACTGTTGATTGTTGTTATTAACTAGCTTTGTTTGCTTTACATTAATAAATCGAAATATATTTATAATTCGTGCGAACGCGAGATGCTTTCTACAAATTCCGTAATAGTTTATAATATTCATTTGCAATAAAATAAAAAAATAGACTTTTAATTCTTTTCCTCATTGTGTTCGGTGGCAACGTTTAAATGGTGGCGTTAAATTTTCGTTATTATTATTATTATTATTATTATTATTATCACTAATGTTTTAGCGGCATAATTTAATACAAACCCGCAAAACTATTTAGCTGATGTGGTAGTTGATTATAACATAAAACGCGCAATTGTATGAATTTGTTTCTCTTTTCATTAAACAGTTTAATGCGATCTTGTAAAATAAAATATTTATAGTTTTTTTTCTTTCAAAGTTTTTTTTTATACAAAGATTAGGAGGTATTTATTTTATTGTAGATATACATACATAAAATTATTTGGTTACTTTGATTTTTTTTTAAATATGTATTTCAATTTGTAGCATTTTTATTTTTTCTTCTTTTTTGCTTTTTTAATTTTCTTTTACTCTTTGCTACATATGCACAATATTCTGCTACACACGCGTGTATAAAGTTATATTTATACATGTATTTATGTAAGTAAATGAAAAATGTTGTATGTACTACTATTGCTCTCTTTTGCTCTTCCTTCCCTCTTTTTAAGCATTTCTTTTTTTTTTGTATTTGCTCATGATTTTTTTGTCCGTATAAATTTTGTATTTTATACGTTTTGCGTTATCTTCAGTGTTCGTCGGTCGTTATGTTATTCTTTTATTCTGATTTTGTACGTCTACGTAACCGTGTAAAGACAACACAATGAACTATTTTAACAGAGAGTGACTGACGTACAACGGTATTCATAATCTTAATGATGGTTTCTTCGGTTTATTGTTGTATTGTATACGCTCGCTTTTGTGCTCAATTTTGGTTTTTGATTCGCCTTCGCTTTTGCCGAATGTACTCTAATAATTCTTCTTCTTTTATTTCTGTTGGTGCTATTACTTCTATCATTACAAAGGCGACTTGCACTATCCACTTCTCTAATTCGACAAAAACGAACACAACGACAAATCACATTAATATTTTTTTTTCTTAATATCAAATTTTCATCAATATTTTTACAACGATTTATTGACATTTTTGTATTCTTCCATTATGTCCGCAATAATTTTATTTACTTCTATTCACCTTTTTACGAATTGTTCATTTCATGTATAATTTTTTTATTTTATCTAGCTAAAAAATTTTAATATACAATTTTATTCTGCTATACTCATCCGAAATAATTTTATCGGTACTTTTCTTTTGCTACAAGTGCGTCTCGCGTTAAATGGCGTATGTATGACAATACTCGTAAACTTCACAAAAGAGACGAGATTTTTTTCACCTTTTTTCGTATTATTTTGACAAGTTGGAAAATATCATACAATGTAATGAGATGGCCGTCTCTTTTACACGTTCTCAAAGATTCCGAAAGAAATTCATCCGGTAAGGCAAGCGAAAAATTATAACAATTTAATGCAAGAAAAATTGAAAACATATAAATGATATGTAAAATACATATTTACTTCACAATCTTTATTTAAATAAGATAAACTGGTTCTCTCTCTTGTCGTCAGTATTTTAATATTTCCAATCATATAAATAAATAAAAGAATTTATTTCACATTCATTGCATTTATACCTTTTAATATATTTAAATCTCCGCAAATTAAATCAGATCTGGCAACCCTTTTGACTCTTTTTTCCCCCTTTCTTTATTTCTTTTCCTTAATATTTTAAGCATGTATTGATTATTATTGTTTTTATAAAAAACACTTTCGCTTCTTCGTTTCTTTCTGCAGGACACAAGCACAATTACTACTTCAGGTGTTTTTAGTTTTTGTTATTTGCTCCGTCTGGAACAGAGTTGTATTTATCAAATTTTTCACACAAATCACATTAAATAAGTGAAGTTTATAATTTAATAAATTAGTTTATAAAGTAAACATTGATTTGGTAAGTTGTCCAAACGAGATTAAATACAAAATTTACCGTCTTTATTTTAATATTTTGTGACACAAACTTGCTGCACTTTTCCATTTTTCCTATATATGTATGTAAATATATGTATATAGGTGCGAGGGTTGCCAATACATACAATTATATGTAAAATGAAAGTATTATTGTTACGAATAATAGATACGGATTGATTAGAGTTTTTATTGGAGATTGTTTTAAATAGAAGTGGACCAGATTTTTTTAAAAAAAATTATTAATTGGTGAAGATGTCTTTAGGCAAGATTATAAAACATCAATTGGGGGATGGGATGCAGAATACCATGTGAATTTGGAAAACAATGGTCGCGGCATATGCGGTAACTTTATTTCAAATTCCAGTTGTCCGCAAATATGAGAATCGTTTGCCACTCGCAAGAAATATTAGCTCTGAAGATCGAGATAATAAAGGGTAAAAAAAACATGGCAATTTCTTTGGAGATGCTAACAGTCCACTTCTTTTTGGAACTTCGCTTGGAAATGCTGTCTTAAATAACGTTGTTCTTATGAATGCTTATGTGTTGAGAAGTGGTTCTTGAAAGAAAGTATCTTCTTCCATGAATTCAGGCAGACTGCTGCTTGTTGATTTGAAGATAGAATATTCAACGGATCATATTGGCGAGGTTTTGGTCGCGCCCTATCCGCAGTACGAACGAAGCTCTATACAATACTGAATCAATTGTTGCATTTCTATATAACTTATGTAGAATTTATAAATGTTGATCAGTAATGCCAATAATGAACAACAAATGTGAAAGAAACCAACGGTTTGCATCGTTTTTTCGAAGTTAACAAAAAGTGCCACAATAAAAATGTTTAGATACATGCAAAAATGTATAGTAATTTTCCAATAAAGTTTACAATGTTTTCATATACGGAAAAATCAAAAGTTAAAGAAGATATGATTTACAAACGCGAAACAATCGCGTCTTTTGATTTCATCAATCAACAAGTGGTGTCAAAAATGATTCATATGATTCAGTATTATTGTTTATAATGTTGCTAAATTTCAGTCGTCGAGAAATTGCTTAAAATTCCGGCCTCCGCATAGAACAGTTTTTAAAAATTGAAATAGACTTATTTATATTTGTTTTGAATTTGAAATGGAGAAACTTTTGAGACGACCTATTGAACTCCCATTGCTATCCATTAATGAAACTGTACATTTTTACAAGTCATTCAAGTTATTACGCCGAGATCGCAATTAGCTCTCATAATCTGTAGATGATATTGATTTCCGTCTTTATGTCCCTTAGTAGCAAATAACCATTTACAGCCGCAACACCGCCGGCTGACCGATATGTGACCATAGGAGCCACCTAAACAATAGATCATCACCAACAATCGATCAACAACAATTAATTTCCAAAAATCTCTATAACTTACGGTTTTCCATATATCAATTTTATGCCAATAACATTATGCATACCCTTTTGTTTACAATGGAGAGAGCACAGGGTTGTTTTCAATAAATGTGATATTTATGATGTCAATGAGAAATGAATGAATACAAACAAAATCCATTCGTTTTGCGATGAATTTAAACAAAATCCATACGTTTGCGATAAAAATGAACAAAAGCTCAGAAAATTTTCCCCGCAACATTTTCGTTTTGTTTATGTTTCTATGGCATTGTTTCATCCTGCTGTATGAAATTTTTTACTAAAAGAAAAACTCGATTTGTGAATGGATGCATTTATTAATGAAATTTAAAAAAAGTATAATAATTAATAATTAATAAATAAATGATGTCGAGCATTTCTTCGGGTATGTCCGTATTTATTGCCGATAGAATATTTTCCACCAATTCACGATTCATTTTAATCTAATTTTTCCATATATTGGTGAACGTTTTTTTTTCCAACTCGTGTAAAAAAATATTTGGTGTATGCATTTGAAGTTCAGCTCCCACTCATAAGTTAACTCAACTGTGTTTAAACTTCTTTGTGAATCGTTGCGAAAAACCAATGGGAAATTGAGAATCGTTGTGCAAAGGCACTGGGAAATTGAGAATTGAGAAGACATAAACTGACGCTCTGTTAAACTGACTCACTCAAAGGTAATTGCAAAGCTATGCAAACAAACAAACAAACAAATATATATAAATAAATAAAAAATATTGTTGATTTTCTTTGTTTTTTTAACTCTATTGGTATTATTTATTTATGAACATAAATATAATCATTTAATGTGACCACACCCACAGCACTAAATACATTAGATGAAAAATAGGAAAAAAACCCTAGTTTTATATGAACCCACCTTCTTTTACAATTCATTGCACTTCTTTGTGTCCAAATATTCTTTCTAGGATCATAAACTTCTACAGTAGATAATCTTTTAGAGCCATTAAACCCTTCGAAGGCGTACAATTTCCCATCCATAACAGCAACACCGACACGAGATCTGTAAATGCGTGCAAGTTAAGTCTAGTTGGGCATAGAAATTATATGCTAACCTCATCATAGTCCATGCGCCATCTTTTTTGATGGGGATCATAAATCTCAACTGTGCTAACCGACTCCCCATTGCCAGCCAAACCATTAACAGCGTAGATTTGTCCGGATATAAACTCTCCTCGATGCCTAGTTCTGGAAAATCGAAACACCTTGTATTCGAATTATTCTAAGCTTTACATAAAATCATATTCACGTATCTCTTACAGCCTTTTGTCGAATGTGTGCCTAATTAAATTAAATGGAGTCCTTTAAATCAGTCTCCGTCCGTCTTCCGTCCGTATTTAACCTTTTTGGATGCTGCACAATTCAAAAAAAAAGGAATTTCATATTTCCATGGTTACTTCCGATTTGAAATGTTGCCTAAATATATGTACACAATAACGTATGTATAGTTTTTGTTTTCTTAATTATTTTTATTATATTATTCAAATGTTCTTTTATTTCGTTCTTTCACAAATTCTGTTATTCTGCTATCCTTTTATTGTGTTGTTTCATCAAGCATGTCGAACTAAATGCTTGCGATGTTTGTTTCTGTTTAGTTGTGTGCTTGATTTTTACGATGTTTGCGGCAAATGGGCATACGCAGGAGAGCATGTATAAGCTTGATCGATTTGAATAGCGGAAGCTTGCTAATTCTGTCGGTTTTCATTTCCTTTAATATAAGTTCTATTCTTGTACCGTTGCATTCATTTGAGTCGAACAAGTTGTATGGAAATCAACTCAAACCATCACATTTTTATAACCTATTCCAAAACCCCAACACAGACGAGAAAAACCTCTTATTTTTTTAAGAGAGCATGCATATGTATACCGTTTGATTTTTGAATGTGTTGGAAAGGATGCGCTATATGCGTGCACCGAAAGTTGTGGAGGATATGGTTTGTGGGTTTTAATTTTGCACAAATGCAATAATGGAATGGAACATGTTCGAACATCGCAATTGAAAAGCAATAGTGAATTGTTACATAGTCTTCAGCACAGATATTTTAGTTTCAATTTCATTTCATTATTATTCGTTTCCTGTTGCAAAGGCTTTTTTGCATTAGTTCGTAATCTTTCTTAGTTGTCTTTTGCGGTTGCTCCGACTTATTTTGAGCGCTTTTCTCCGTTCCGTATTAAAATATGGAGTGAACATCATTAAATTTCTGCAAAACTAATGCATTCGTCGCATCTCGGACCAGAGCGCTGCTCAAACTAAATTATTTGACAGATTTTTACTGGATGTTGGTTTAAGACATCGAAAGTTAAAAACGAAAACATTTTGAATATTGGAATATTGGAATTGGAATATTATTATTCTCAGCATTTATTTTGGGCCTCCATAAGAAATGTACAATAACGTAAAGTTTACGCTCCGAAATTACATTTTACTCTCAGTCATAAACAAAAAGCAAATTTTGCTCTGAGAGGAGATTGTTTTACTTGTGTCTGAAAGAGAGAGAAAGAAATAGAGCTCCCATCAATATAAATGCAAATTGAGAATCGTTGTGAAAAGCACATGGAAATTGAGAAAAGTCTGGATTTGGACAATCAAAGCACAACAACAATGAGAAAAATTAAATGAGCGAGTCTGAATTTGCACTTGTTCGTAAGTCATCATAGCAATAAAAGAAATTTGCTTTCATATTTTCATGTTTCATTGCAGTTTGCTTAAGAAACACAACGTTTAGTTTCGATAGCGCAATTTTACATACAAGAGATTCAGTCAATCCAATCTGTTCACAGACTGAAAAGCACTTCACTAAAAGGCTTCAAATAATTATTGTCGAACATATTTTCTATTTTCTTCTCAGTTGAATTTCAAGGAATCAAGGAAGGAGATAGATATTGTTTTTTTAACTTAAAAAGTTATAATTTTGTCCAATAAAAAAAAAAAGTAAAAACATATTTCCTACTACCGATTTTTTTAAAATTTTTTTATATACGCATTGCTGTTAAAGAATTCGAGTAAACAATTAATTGTGCGAGAGTGAAAAAAACAAAGTTCTAAGTATTTTATTGCAAAAATTAAGAAATCTTGTACAACACACAAATACAATTAATGTCCAAAAAGCAAAATTAAAAAAAAAAAAAACGATAAAGATCATAAAAAAAAATGTGGTATCATTTCAATTAAATTTAAATCTTTCCCGTAGTTATTCAAATAAAAAGGAAAAACAGCAAATTTTCAAGTTTTTATCGTTAATATGTGTATTTGTTTTTCGTAAACACACACACTTTCAGTCTTATTGTCCTTCTAAAACAAAAATTTATTTACACTCTACACAAATTGACGGTGTTAGGACTAAGGCAAGTAAGAAGATTATAGTCGGGCAAAACCGATTTTCATCACTTTCGTGCAACGGAAAGTTTTGCTAAATTATCATAATTATGTTGAAAATTTTATTTGCATTTAGTCGTTAGAGATATTTTTGTTGTCTCTCAAGTATGAAATCAAACGAACATTTGCTTGCAAATGCAATTAGAGCCTAATTTCAGCCTATTTGTAAGGAAGTTTTGTTCTTTACATTCATTAAAATTCGCGCGTAAAAAATTTCTACAAAAAATTGCTTAATATTTACTCGACTCCTTCTTACCTTGTTCCTCGTTTTGTGCGTTTGATTAACGCGAAAGGAAACAGAAAAACTTTACGGTAATTAAATGTTTGCGCCGCAATTGCTTGTTGTGAAAAAAAAAAAAAATTATGAGAAATGTAAAGAAAAGCGGGAGGAAAATATGAAAAAGTAGAACGGAAAGAGACGGTGCCAACGTAATAAAAATAGAGTTTAATTGCATATTCCTTGGAAAAGTATGGCGCGGTGCCACAATGCATAAATGTCCTTAAGAAAGGGCGGTGAACAAGAAACATTTTGTTTTATTAAAAGTTTATATTTTGCGTATCGCGTGTGCGTATGTGTGCGTGTAGTGTTTACTATAATTTACACAAATTTTTCATTTCATTACAAGCATTGTTGGTTCTCCTCTCAAAAGAGAAAAAAAAATCTTTCAAATATTTTGCTGTTGTTGTGTAATAGTAGCTGTACATATACATATACATATATACATATATGTTAAAGCGGGTGTTAAACGGCTTCTTAAATCGTAAAGAGCCGAAGGTCTTTATCTCGTCCAAAATTTTGCCAGTGTAAACATTTCCAACATTTTGTATGTAATGTGCGTACATGTGTTTTCATTTGCGCTAAACATTTCATTGTATTGCGTCTCATTTCCTGCTCTCGCCAACCAATTGTTTGCAAATTTCCTGCGAAAAAACAAAAAAAAAACACTCATTGTTTGTCTTTCATTCGTGTAATTGTGTGATGGACTTTTATCTACGTAAGAGTAGAATATATGCCAACAAATACAAATACAAATACAAATACAAATACAAATAGAATATCCGTTTATGTGTTTATTTATGCCTATGTATTCCTCATTATAAATATAAGAAAGCGATGAACGATGATGGTCCTCCACAAATACTTGAACTATGATGCTTTCGTTTACATTCCTCGTTCAAATTGCTTCTGTGAAAGAGCTAAGCGTGTACATAATTCTATGATCGACTGAAATAGTGGTTCTAATAACAACAACATCAAGTGCGTTTTCCTTTTTGCTTGCTTTGCATCGAAAAGTGAGTAAATGTTCGAATAGCGTACACATTTTCTCGATTAATGGCTCGAAATTAACGAGTTTTTTAGATGCCGTTTAACTTAATTCAAGGACTGCAGAGCAATTTTCTCAATTTATACGATATAATGCTTTGCATAACTTTTCGTGTTTGTAGCATTGTTGTCAAACGCTGAGGTCAGGGTCAATTTGAGTTTCGGGAACAGGAAATAATCACACGGAGATAAATAAAGTACACGTGGAAGAGGTGAAAATGCCCGATCTGTTTGTTTTTTTTTTCTTATTTGGCTTACAATTTCCACTAGCACTGGCCCTTATTTAGGATATGGGGATCAAATCGGGCACAGATTATCCTTTCGCTTAAATCGTTTGCCAAAATTTTATGCCCCATACCAGTGACCCGCTATTATATAATAGTTAAATTCGGATACCCAGGGATTATTCGGCGAACTTTTTCCATTCAATCATCGTCTTTCTTAATTTTTCTCCCTTATGCGATATTAGCAGATATGCTATTGAGTGTAATGTGCTTTAAACATTATTGTTATTATTATTATTAATTTAACCGGAGAATAAATTCTAAGAATAAAGTCTTAAAGCACTAGCCAGCATCTAAGGCTTTCGGCTTTACTAAAAATTGAGTTGCTAATCGGGACTCTTGGCTCCTCGGCGGTACTCAGGCGGTTCACTCCTTGAATAAAATTTAGTGTTGCGCCTCACTAAGCATTTGTGATGAGGGGACGTAAGGCGTTGTTTCCTTAGTCTCTGCAAGTTGAGAATTTCTTGATCGATAACTTGGAGAGAGAAAATATTTTCAGATCGTAATACTGTAAACAACAAGGAAAGGCCAATATCCAAGTTAAACTGCGCTGGTATGTCGAATATCGGAAACATAGGCTTTCTGAATTGGTAGATCTGCGACAGACATTTACGTCAAATTTCTTATCGTAAGCGTCGTGAGTGACACAAGAGGCATTTTTCCGATTTTTACTATATCTTATGAAACAATGATTTCTGAAACCAGGACGCCATGAAACCCATTATTACGGCAGATGAGACTTAAGTCTTTGTATAGGAATCGGAAAGAGCCGATCAATCGAGCGAATATCGTGCAAAAGGTGAGCCAAGTCCAAACAAGCCGCGCCAAAGCCCATCGAAAATCAAAGTGATGTTAACAGGTTCGTTCAATTATCGTGGTACACTATTGTGCACTATGAATTCCTTCCGCCGGATCACTCTGTTGAAAAGGAATATTAGTTGAGTTTGAGGATTACTTGAAGGCGGCAAAATAAATTTGGAATGATAAATAGATTTGAAAAAAAAAAGGAAGTGATTTGATCTTACTTTTCGGAAACAGTAATATGTTGTCTCAGAAGCTGACATTAGTAGTTTTCTGTATGAAAAAACCTTCTTTGATTTTTGTACGTATTTTGTACAACGCGTTCTATCGCGTAAACTAAAGGCTTAAGTCAAGTAGTCCAGGAAGAGTATGTGGTCGATTAAGAGAGAGAGAGAGAGAGAGAGCAAGTGGCAATAATAGTAATTTATGTATCGGTAAACTATACTCAGCTTTCCGCCATATCATAATCTAGTATCTGATACTGAAGCTCAAATCTCGTTGAACACAATAATCTGGGATAATACTTACAAATAGAATTTTTGATAATTTTCATATAATCAGCAGTAAATGTTAGGTATTTTTATCCTTTCGACTTGTTTTGGTATTCTAGACACTTTACGAAACCTCCCCCGCCAGTAAAATGCCAGATGACCGGCATACATCCACATCGACCAAAGGGATAATAAATTTTTCATCCTAAACCACTTTTGATACAAAGTTGTTATTAGGTACTAAGACGGACTTTAGTTATCGTGATATTACACCAAGCTTGTCTATCCGTCGGTCCGTCCGCCATATATTCAATCTCCAACTTCTTACACGGACATGTTTCAGACGAACGCTATTGCAAATGTTTCGGATCGGACCACTTGTTCATTCGCTTCCCATTTGTCGTTATGTAAATAAGTGCATTAACCGAAATGACGTAGGGTTGTTAATGATGAACCGTTGGACTGACTGCAATATTCTCACTTGTTTATTGCAAGGAGGAACAGCAAGTGAGTGCAATAAAGTGCAGCAAATGAAAACGTAATTCCCTCGCGGCTTATCTTGTGTATTATTCACCCGATGAATTATCGGGTTATTTATTAAGATCACACATATATGTTTTTTTTTCTCTTTGTTGTTGTTCTCTTGATATATTTTAATCTTAAAAAAGGCACCTCTTGTTGTTGTCGGTGTTAAGAGGGAAAATGTAGAGTAAATAAAAAAACATTATACGTAGATGTGTACTTTTGAAGAGCAATCGAGGAAAGATTTTCTGTTGTTGGCACTTAATTTTCATATCCAACATCTGCAGCCATAAAAGCGAACACAGTATATTATGTGGTCTATGGTTCTATACCGTTAACCTGAGTGCTTTGAATATGTCATTTATTTATTTATTGAGTTTCTAAGGCACAAACATTTATAATACACAAGATACGCTCAAAATCCTAAGGATGCGGTGCACACGAGAAGTGTTGTTATGTAGTTCAAATTGAAAATACAATTAGATTATGACGTCGAGAACTATAAGTTGCCGATGACACTTTATGATGTGATTCAAAAGAAAGGAGGAAATCGATCTATCAGTCAACCGCAATCTACCTTAGGCGAACAAGACACGAACTTAAACAACTTCAACTCAGTGAAAATGAATGGCGAAAATATAAGCGAAACTGCATTCATTTTTAAGGAGAAAAAAAAATTCCTCAAAGACTTGAGCATCAAAGTGTCACTAAACTTCACTTTTTATGCACGTTTTAAGCAGTTTACGTTTAAGCTTCAAATGGAAAGTAGATGTGTTCGGTGTAATGTTTTACAGTTCCTTGAATCGGCGGCGCAGCACTTTGTGCCTCTCTAGAGGCGTGTGTCCGTGCCGCATGCCAGTTTAATACCAACGGAGCGGGAAAACGTGGTGGCAGATGTACTCAGATGTACTCAGCACGGCCAAAGAGCACCGTTTCAATCCTCGCTCCAGGGCGTTTGCGAATTTCCTTTGAACTCACTTCTCTATGTCTGTCTGCTTATCGTATGCGTGATTACCATTCCAAAAATCAATAATAAATCTAGAATTAGGCCCCGCGTTTTCCCACTCAATCCGCTCGACACAATACCTAACAAATATTGTCCGCTTTGAGTGTGTTAAGTATTCATGTGCATATATATGCATATATCTATACATTATTCCCTTGTTCTGGGCGTGTCAATCGAGCGGTCACAACTTTTTTTTTTAACGCTCATCTTAGGAAATACTTCCACTAAGTTTTATTTTAATATATTTCTTAAGGATCGTAAGCCAAAGTTTTTTTCTGTTATTATGGAGTTTGTATAGTACCCCACGAAGGGTTTCCAACGGATCCAAGCTTGTCTGTCCATGATGTCTGTTGATGTATTTTTGTGTTGAACAGATCGCAATTTTTGAGATATTTTGATGAATAACGTGTTTTGGCCTAAGGACAAGCCCTATTTAAAATGATTCGAATCGGTTCTCTTTTTTGACGACTTCCCATGTAACGACTTTTCAAAATGGGGTAAATAAGGAAAACAATTGTGATTTTCAAAATGTTTTGATAAAGTTCGCTTCGGCATTCTAAATTGATATGAAAAATTTGACCCGGTTGGGTCAGTTTTTTGAACTCCTCTGATATAATCGCTCCCAGGAATTCTGAATCTTTATATAGTAGAAAGATATAATTTTTAATATTTGTTGGTGAAAAATGGTTCATAACAAAGATCTCAATTTTATCGAATTTGGACTACGTAAGTCTATTTTTTGGATACCAGACGTATTTATAAGGATTCTCACCTTCTATGTCAAAAAAGCCTAATTGTTAATTTTTTTGTGAACAAAATTAGTTCGTTATACTAAATTGAGAGAGAAGTCAAACTTGTTGGATTTGAAGCGCGTAGGCTTATTTTTGAACAGCACCTTTCTCAAGAAATGTAAATCTTCATATGTCAAAAAGACCTAACTGTTAAAGCTTTTTGATGAAAACATGTTCACGGTAGTAATTTGGCAAAAGTGTACAAAATTTGAAGCACATAAGCCTATTGCCTGGACTCGACCGTGATCGAAGATCTAACTGCATTTTTATTTTAAATACTTATTGTTACGAAAATCCCAAATCCAGGTAATGCTAACTAATTGATTTTTCCCAAGTAATAAATTCATGGCGCGTCATGCACCTGTCGACCGACGAAAAAGTTTAGCAGAAAAACAGACAGGTGCACATGGGGGGGGTCATAAAGCAGGTTAACGGATTAAAAATGAAGCCATGAATACGGACCGTATCTTGGAAAAGCGGAAATTTGTAACGCTATATATATATATATATTTATTACATCATTCCTGACTGGAATTATACGTTTCCGCTATAATCAGCTGCACTCTGAAAGCTAAAGGCTTAAATTATGCAATTATGAAGAAGATTAAGATGTACAGAAGTACAGCAAGGTTAACGGTTTGCAATTTTTAGAGTGGACAAAATTTCTCCGTCTTAGAATGTCAGTAAGTGAGCTTAAGTTTAAGTGGTATTATAGGGCGAAGAATATCAATCAGAAAAGCCATCAACAATACTGGAGGCTTAAAGTGTTAAAAGCGAGTCCAAGTAAAACTAATGGTGTGTAGCTATTTATAAGGTACGGTCTACCGCATTAAGATTCCAACGCGCGCTGACTGACTTGGCAGTCGGAACTCTTGTCCCGAGGATTATGTGCTGGCGCGATGATTAACAAAAAAAAAAAAAAGAAAAGGAAAACGAAGACAGACGGACACAAGCATTAGGCTTAGCAAAAAATCTAAGCTCAAGATGTTAGAAATCAAAGCACTAACCTTCTATGTATCCTTATTGCATACAAAAATCATGTCCCAGCTAATGCATGAGCTCATAAACTACGGACATACGGACTACTAGTTTTATAGAATTATCGTCTATTTCAATAAAATTCTTCTGTTAAGGAATGTGAATGTGAAAAACAATCCGATTCAAGAGCATAGCTGGCCTCCTGCTGACGCACACACACACAAACACACACACGCACGCAAACTTTTACTGAATTTATAAATTTTTTGCATAACTTTTATTGTAAAACAATTTTGCAGAGAACATTTTGTAATCAGAGAAAAAAAAAAAGATTTCATAAATTTTTTATAAAAAATTTTCAAAGTTCTTCTTAAAGTCCGTATTATTTTATATTTTGTAAAAGCAAAAAAAAAACATCTCTTAAATGCGTCCAGAAACTACTTAACTATTACACGTGAGCAAACATTGAGTTGAGTGAATGCTTTTGCCCGGTGGGTCTTTGCTGTTATATGGGGAGGCAGAAGAGAGGGACAAAAGAAAAAGAAAAAAAAAAAAACAAATCTCGAAAAATAAATGATATTAAATATGAGAGAATTGTGTGCATGTGTGTGCATACAGCACTCACGATTGCACGATTGCAATGCAGTTCTACGTTTAACACATTGTCGGTTTCGATTTCGGATAAGTTCGATATTGAATGAAAACTTTTGACGCACCGGATAAAACCTGATGGCGCCAATCGACCAGACTACGTTACGCCTTTGTGTTAGTTATGTACATTGGATTGTTATTTCCTTTCAACAATAATGTAAATGAATTTTACATGAGTGAGGAATTATCCCGAATCGGTCATACAAAGGCATATGCGTACACACATACGCCAGCATAAGTAGCGCAATGTGTGCACATGCATATGGAACGTAATTACACCTATGTACGAGATTATCTATAAAATAATTTTGGATTTGATTTCAAGAACACAACGATTATATTCGTAATTAGGCTGAACCTTTCCATTAAAAAAAAAAAACAGATGTAGAAAATGTATTAGGAATTATTCAATGAATGCAATGTTTACTAAAGTATTCTATATCAGGGATGGGAACGGTATTGAAGCTTCAGATCCGTATCGAATCGTTCGTCGAATTTTTTCTTTTTGCTGCTCAAATTTCTCTATGGAGTTGAAAGTGATTTTTCAACTTCCTTTTCGATGAGGAAAACTTATTTGTGCACGTAAAGGGAGAAACACACCTTTTTTTTAGACGATAGACGCAATGCCTATGTTTTTATGACTAAGTTTGCGAGAATTGGTGAAAAATGTTTTCTACGAAATAATTCATTAAAACTGTTGTTACCATCGTCGGTTTTTATATTGCATGCCTGAAAACATTATGGGGGGCCTAGGCGCACCATTAAATGTTCTCCTAATACAGTTGTGCATGAACCGATTTTTCACAGTAATGCGTTACGTAACCGGAAGTGTTCGAATAAGTGGTTCGATCCGAAGCATCTTCTGTAGCAGAGGTGGGCAATTTCTTCATCTTCATCTATGGATCAATTGCAATTCTCCCATCACGGCAGGAGCGAGAGCAAGGCCCAGCCGTTATCCAAAATGCGGCCTTCTGCGTCAATTTTTATTTCTTTTCAACAAAAACACCTAAACAAATTTCAGCTGAGCCGGTAGTGAAGGCAGACCCAAGCTTTGCTATGTGTTAGCAAATTGAGTTATTTGAAGTTGTAAACGTAGCGCAGAAATATCTCAAATCTTTCGACCCGTAGCTTGTGAGGAAGAACAGAAAACCGATCGATGGACAAGCGGACGGAAAGGTGGGTCTTTCCCATGTCCTTCATCCTTGCAAATCTAATGTACTTTTGCAGCACAATCGGCGTAGAGTATTAAACTACTGCAAACAGCGGGCATATCATGCGATAATCAGAAGAAAGGCGAACTTCTTACTTCAACTAAAGATTACCGTCAAAACAAACCCATTTCGAAAAGAATAGGCGTTAGAATGTGTGCTAGGGGAAGAAATATCGGAATATTGAATTAATATCGTAGAGCAAAGCTTCCAGATGACTGGGCGTCGAAATGACCGTTTCAAGGTGAAAGGTACCAATTATGAGTAGAAAGAAAGAAAATAAGAAAAATTTGCTTTTTCGCCTAAATTAAAATTTTTGATGAAAATCTCAACTCTTTTTATATTTAGCTTTTTGTTTCATTTTCTCGGACGTATTTTTGCTTTGGGCTTTAGGTTGCAAATAGTTGACGCAAGTTTTGCGGTCCTTGAGGCGACACAAGCGTACGTTCGCATCTCTACATGTGCACTTTGAATGAAGCGAACTAAAACATAGACTGCATTATATATATATACATACATACATATATATATATATATATATATATATATATACATATATCAAAACTAAAAATACTGGGACCATTGCCAAGCCAACACGTACACTGTTTTTCTTAGAGCAGTAATAACACTACAAATTTATCATTATTGTTGTTGTTGTTGTTGACCAAAATCCGCATTAATGTGGTATTGTCATCGTAAACATGCACTTCCATAGGAAATAATCTTCTCAAGGATGTAAATCAATTAAAAATATTTTATGTATTCATGGAAGCACATTAATAAACTAAAGTGTGTATGCACATGTGCATGCCAGTCAGCATGTCATTATATATGTGCATACATGATTAGAATCAAGAAAAAAAAGAAAAAAAAAGAACTAAATTTCTAACCTAATCAAGTGGTTGTTCGTTCAACATTTAAAGGAGAGAATTCAGATTGTCATTCGGAACTTAAGAAGAAGGTTTGAAGAGAGTTACTTGAAACGTTGTTCGACCCCGTAATACAAGTAAAAAAACAAATACAGTAAATGATTATTTTACGTTAACAATTACGTGGCCTGTCGTAAACATGGCTTCAATTTTTGGCAGCCTTTTTCCCAGCGACCTGAGATTGTGGAAAAATAAATCACAAAATAAGCCTCGAAAGCTTGCAAATGAAACGCGGCCAGAGTCTCGTCGCAATTCATGTGGGAAGAGAAAAGGAGGCTCGAAGCTTAGTATGCATGTCTCTCGAAGAGCACGGAAAGAGGAATGATTCCCTGCAGCATACAGTAAATAAGTGACGAATTTATCTCTTTTACTGTCTACCCTCAATCACTCGATTGTCTTTGGAGCAGAGAGACTGTTGTCCCGTGTTTGAGAGCATAAATATCGAACATAAAGATCTCTTCGTAGTTCTTATTGTTATTTCCCTTTTATACTCTCTTCTACTCTATCGCAATCTTCGGATCTAATTCTTTGGAGATTTGTAGGAGACGGTCTAAAATGGACACTTGTCTATCAAGGCTTAATCCAATAATGCCTGCATCGCCACCCAGTTGTCCACCACTTGTTTAGAGTAAGGACATGTTAATCTCCTTCCTCCTAAGCTTCCTCCTAACCTTCCTCTTTGCTAACATAATATGAAGCAATCCTTATATAGTAGCACCTGTCAGTTTTTCTTGGTCAAGGAAAGATTTACCTAAAATTAAGCGCTTGTTTGGGCTGTGACTTCTCTTACGAGGCGAAGGCCTGCAAAGGGCCGCTTTTTGTAAGACTTATTTTGCCACAGAGTTTCCGTCCCTAGAGGCGGTAGTGAAAACATCAATATGACACCAGTAGATAATATCGCCCAGTATGCTCTCTAGCTCATCTATCACTTCTCTAAAACGCAAACTTGTTTGTCAGTACGACTATGGCAAAGGCGCCTTTCGTTTCTGTGCGGCGATTCCTTCATCGCGGAGGCATTACTATGCAGTCAATAAACGCCATTTTGCTTTAACTTTCTAAATTTGTCGCTGGCTACTGCTGAAATATTTAGTGTCCCACTATTTACTAAATAGAATACAAAATGAAAGTCCTTGAACAGACCTTCCTGCGAATTTCCGAAAATCCTGGTGTATGCTGTTTGTGTTGTATTCAAATTTTCGTATCTTTTAATTTCCAAATATCATATAAACAAGTGTACCACTGTCCACAATTAAATACCCTACACCACTTCGTTTAATACGGTTAGTCATACAACGACTTTTTAAAATAAGGTGTTGTATAGAAAGAAATCGGAGCAGTAGGCCGATCCGAACCATTTTCAATAACGTCCATCCGAGAAACGTCGGTGCATTAAATTTCATCGAAATATCTCAACAGTTGGTTCCTGGCGATTAAACACAAGAATACAAACGGACGGACAGACAGACAGACAAGTATAAATCTATTAAGAAAGTGATTCAAAATAGTCCTTTGTATAGTAAGTGGGTGAAAAAGCGATCCGATCTCAATCCTTTTCAATAGCATTCACTTAAGGCACACCGTTGTACTAAATTTCATCAAAATATCCTAAAAATTGCAACCTATACGTTGAACACAATAGCGCAGACGGACAGACAGACAATCGATCTGAATCGATCGGTATAATAAAAGGTGAATTCCATCTCAAGTGCTTCTGTCTATTGCATGCATCCGCACAAGCTTAATATACCATTGAAGCACAAGTCGTGCGGGGCATAAAAATGTAATTTTGAGAAATTCAGTTAACATTATAACAATAATAATAATTTTGATAATATTTTTTTAATAACTTTCACGATTAAACGGATAGATATTACGGCAATAAAAAGTAGAATTATCGAGCACTAAAAAGAAAAGGACGAAAGTATCACTAAAGCAACACGACTTGTGCTTAATGATTGGCGTATACTTTATTAAATAAATATGCAAATATTTCACTTTCACAAACACTCGACGATATATAAAAAAGTGCTTTCATGACCTTAATTAATTTTCCTTTCCAACCTGTCTTTTATGCTCTAGTATGCCGTGTGCACAAACAAGAGCTAAATTAAAGGCACGGACGATTGTTGTTGAACACTTGTTAAATTTAAGGAGATTTTTTTCTGAATAAGGACTATTTACCTTTGGTCGGATCCATTTTCATAAATAACAGTTGATTAAGAAAAGTCTATACGTTTTGTTAAAGCAGTCCCTGGACGAAGTTCTCCTCATAATTGGTGAAAATGAGTTAATAACATGCGTATGTATGTAACAAAGTCTCCCTTTTCATTTCAGCTTTTCAAATTTGACAAATTCACCGCCAAGCGAAAGCTATAGCACACGATCCTACAGTTCTGCATATATTGACTTTTCAAAATGAAACGTTGTAAGGGAAATGTTCGAAGAGTTATCCCGATCCGAACCGCGATTGTCCTTGACCCAACCAGGACGGTATCGCAACAGGACAGACGGACATATGGACAGACAAGCTTAGAAAAAAGGGAGATTTATCTCATGTCCTTTCGCAGAGATTTAATATGTCCTTGTACCACCGGTTGTGTAGAATATAAAAAATGAGATCCGCCTACAAACGCCCCCAAACTAAAACTTACTGTAGTTTGTAACCGATATTGATCTAAAGTCTAACATAAATTTTCCTTAGAGGTAATTAACTGATGGGAAAGTTCTTCCGATCGCCCAACTGATACGCCCACATTTCAAGAAATCTTTTGAAATTCCACTATGTTGCCTTGAGATGGACATTATGTCCTTATGTATAGACTACTACTTTTTAGTATTGGATGCATTAAGACTAAGCATTCATTTTTTAGCATTCATTTTTTAATGGCTTAGTTGTTTATTTTGCAACAGCAACAGCAACAGCAACAGCAACAACTACGTAAAAAAAAAAACTGAATTTAAAATTCTTGAATTTGTGTTAGAGAAAATGGAAATGGGAACGCTTTCAAATATTCTCAACGTTAATGAGTGATATGAATTACTTACTACTACTTGCACGCATACATCCCCGCGTGCACACGTGCATGCATGGATGCATGGATGCATGGATATGCTATCATTTTTTTATATGAATATCTTATGCGTCATTTGTTTTGTTTGTTTGTTTGTTTGTTTGGTTGTTTATTTTGAAACCTAAAAAACATCTCCATGCTCGTTAAGTATGCACAGAAGAGACAAAAGATGAGTGCGGTTACATATAACTAAGAGTCTCTGGAGTGAATGAATGAACGCCTCTTTCCATTTAACTAAAGAGTGTTTCAACCTTTCGCATCTAAGGAAACAAAGGGAAACCTGTAATTAATCTTTTGCAACACATCTAACAGCAATTTTAATGATTTCAAAAACTACTTGTGTTTCCTGATCTTGAGAACAACTCGAGAATATGTTAAAAAAAGAGAAACGTTTCGTAGTCATAGGCTATTTTTTTGATGCAATATTTATAGAAAGTTTTTATTAAAATTTCTTGAACAAATTTTTTCAATCTCTTTTAATTGCAGCTTTAAATGTCTGTCTATATGTCCGCCCTTCTTCTTTCCTTATATTCAACCTAGAGACGGATTATTTTGATGAAATTTGATAAACTGATGCTATTAAAAATGGCTCAGATCGAAGGAAGGATAGTTTGGTTATTAGAAAAGAATTTTCAAACCGTAGGAATTATACATAAATATTTTTATTTTCGTGAGAATAAAGTTTGTTTTTTTTTTTTAAATTAACAAAATTTCTATAAATTTTAAAACCTCCATTAAATAATTTCTTATAAGGATAACATCTGACGGCATGCAGATTGGGAAGTTCTGATCTTTTTACACACGAATACTTAAATTTTATATTCCTATAAAAACTTACAGAAAGATAGATAGAAAATAAAAAAACATATCTCTGTGACTTTTTATCTATGACGCTATCAAATAAATTTTAGATTTTGCTATAAAACGACGCGGAATAAAATAAAAATCTCGCTATCTAAACGAAAAATCTGATTTCAGTGTAAAGCACCTGGCATTTGGCATCTATATGCGTGGGCCATAACCAGCCCGTTTCGTGAGCACAAGACTAAAAGCTAGTCAGCTGAAACCTCATAGAAAAGAGAAAAAAACAAATCAAAATTTAAGGGACGATGGGCAAGCAGTCACTTTTTTTTCTTTCACTAGGTCACTAAAAATTAAAAAAAAAAATGGGCAAACACCTGAGATCCGTTAAGAAATTAAATGAAAACAAAAAACTATAATCACAACGCATCTCTTCTGCCCCTGACAAAGGATTTATTTAGCCTATGCTATCCTGCTACGTAATTATTTACAAAGGCTGTGAACATGACTTCGATTTAAAGTAGCAAAGACACCTATCGTATGCCTTAGCAGAGCTCTCTAAACTCCGCAGCAGTGGTCTGTGAAATAATTAGAATTAAGATATAGTTTGATTTGGAAGCCTACTCCGTCCATATTAGAAATCGTAAAATATTGTTCTGGACACCTCACGAATCTACACAAATATTTTCCAACGGCAATTAGGAAATCACGAGAACGTGTCGCATGTGGGACATGGTTAAATTAAGTTTGTGCGGAAAGACTTGAGCGAGAGTCACCTTTGTATACCAATCGATTCCGAATCATTTTCTGAATCGATTTAACCTTGTCTGTCCGTTTGTCCATCCAGCTGTTTTGCTTGTGAACAGGCCGCAATTGCCAACGCCAATGAATCACCATTCCTTGCCAATGTAAAAAGTTGGCATAGAGCCTTTCGCCCATCAGCGAAAGTCGCGAAGGTCGCCCAAAGTCATTGTTCCAGGAACCATTGACGCTGAACAAAAACGAAGAACGCGAGTTCGATATGTCGCATACAGTGAGAGTGAAGATGGTCTTAGGCAACCACCATATATAAAGTACTGCCAAACCATTTATTTTATTTCCACATGAATTTCAACTAACATCGGATTAATAAGTCGACTTTAACTGGCTCTTAGAAGCAAATCTTATGCTAAGTGTTACCAATAGCGGATAAAAAGTATTTGAAAAGAATTCGTGCATAAATAAACGAAGAAAAAAAAGACGCATGCACACATCCAGCACAGAGGCACACTCATAACCGGCGCAAATCCTAGTGAGAGGTGAAGCCGCAAGCCATTGCACACATGCAAAATGCATAAATAAACATAAACAAGAGGAGGAAAGCATACACGTAGCTGTGCATGTGGCACAAAGGCACACCAGCAGCCATCAGCCATCAGCCATCAGCAGCTAGAGTTGGAAGTGAACTCGAGCGAGCGAAAAAATGTTGATTAGAAGCTAATCGAGAAGCTAATCTAGACAAGACGTACGCAAAGCGCGCGATTTCATACTTTTTAATGAATCCGATATGAAGATTAAACTAAAGGAATCACTTTGACTTTTGCAAAGGACTGCAACAGGATTGAAAAGCCCGTAATTATAGCTGCATTCACTAAGCTTCCAGAAAGTAAAGTTCGTAGAGAAAGGGTTCGGGACATCGAAGTTTATCTCTCTTTTTGTCCCTTTTATCCCACGTAATTTGACAAGAGCTCGAAATGATTCCTGTGCTGCCAACAAATGCTTAAGAGAATCAAAAGACGTAGATAGGCTCATAATGCATGCCCAGTCACGGATCTACGCGCATAAGCCGGAAACTAAGCAGCGTGAAGCGATGCTGCGCAAGTATTTCGGTGCGGGAACTCTTTGATGAAATAAGAAAAATGGAGCAAACGTCGTCTTCATATGCAGAGAATACTTATGTGCTGCTTTTTTGAAGTAAAGTAAATTTGCTAAGTTTAGACCGTGCCATGCGTGTGATGTTGCGAGCATCCTCCAGTATGCGGGCTTTCATGAAACGTTTGCTTTTGTATGAAAATAATTTCGAATTTTTGGTCCGTTATTATCAAAAGGAGTGAATAACTGTACTAGACGAAGTGGTACGGAAAAGCATCTGTCGGTCGGTCTTTTCGGTTTATTGAAACCGTGTTGCATCGAAAGCGCAAATTTTGCGAAATGTTGTGTTGAAAGCGTGCCTTGCGAGTACGTTGCAAGTGTTAGGCGAGGGATACCTGTATATATATGCATTCTTGATCTTTTTGAATTGCATTATGTCTGCCAAGAAAAGAGGAAAAACAAAATTGACCTGAGAAACTAGAAATCGATATCCAAATCATTTGAATACGGGCTCACGTTATCTAAAAATATGCAACCGTTTGCCAAAATAGCATAAAAAGACGAAAGCATAAAAAATATGTTTACAAGAAAATTGTTGTGTGCAATCCGTGTATTTGTTAGAGAAAGCATGATTTTCGTTTTGCGTAGGGCAGGCTGGGCAAAGGCATTCATTGCTTCATTCATTCATTCGTTCATTCGTTCATTCGTTCATTCAACGATAAAGTGAAACCAATTGAAATTTACATTGAGAAGTTTTTATGTGCTCTCTAAGTACACGGACGATTGGTTCGATAATGTGCACTGACTTATTCTCTCCTTCCTCCCTCCCTCCCTCCCCTCTCTGCAACAATGCCCGATAAAATGAAAGTAAAACGACATTCGATGATGCAAACAAATAAAGGAACAAACTAAACTATAATAATTCTTTATCTGTACAATACAATGAACACACACACATACACTTGTATGCATTTGCATGTATATCGTTTTGTTTTGCATGTTATTGTTCGGCCAGACATGTGATAAATGAAACAATGACGTCCCTATCCCTGATGATGAGCATGATGATGAGCAACATTTTTGTTAAGCAACAAAGACAAACACTTTGCTTGCAATGCATTGCAGTCGTTCATAGCAAGCAAGGCCGATGTATTTAAGTTACCTTTTTCTTTGCTTTCTCTACTTAATGTCAAAATTAAAAAATCTGTAAAATAAGCTTTTCAGTGCTTAAAGTCTCTAACAGTTACGAACGTGACAGTAAATCGTTCACTGTGCCAGGATATGTTACGCCTGTCAAGTTTTCTCGGCGATTCGAAAGAATACGATACTTAAATATTTGAAAGTGTGTGTTTTTGTTTTCCAAACTAATTTACTGTTTAGTATAAAGACACTCCGCTTAGTGCTTAGTCGACCATAAAGATGAAGTTGAGAAAAGAAAGAAAAACAAGAAAAACAAAAAACCGAAATTAAAGCAGAGTTTAAACCGAAACGTAGCGCTTCTCGTGCCATCTCAGCTCGCTGTACGGTAGTGCCAGCTGGCGACGAATCAATTTTTCAAATGGAGCATTCATTTAGAATATGTCGGAGCGTTAGTATCATTCGTTACCACTTATCAGTAGTTGTAGCTCTCAGCAGGAGCGTCAGTGTGGAAAATACCGAGGCTGGCAACCTGGTGAACCTGGTGGTGAACCCTTTGTCTGTTCTTATTATCTTTTTCAAGGTTTCCATTTCCAGACTTCTCTGTTTATTCTTGGCGATAGCCGGTCACGGAAACATTACAATTTTGATACTGAGGGCGCATTCGCTTGCAACAGCAATATCGTTATAAAATCTCCGCCCCCTGCTTTGATTTTTGCGAATTCGAAAACTTTTTCAAAATTTAGTCTAATGAAAGGTATACCAGTTACAGTGATCTTAGACCGACTTACACCGCACCACAAGTAGTGTACGGCATGAAAAAGGCAAAGTAATTTACCATCTATTGAATATTTGGACAATGCACAAGAGATCGTTTTAATTGCTGCGCACCACACATTGCATAATATTCTTCTTAGCAACGGCTATTGCACCCTACACTACCTGCGCTACAAGGATATGTTAAGTTTGAGATACACCCAGCTTTTGTTATACCGATCGGTTTAGAATCTCAGCTTGTCTGTCTGTCTGTCCATGCATTTTTGCGTTCATCCTACAGGCCTGACCATGTATTTTTGTGTTCACCCTACAGGTCGCAATATTTGAGATATTTTGATGAAATGTGTCACACCGTCACACATTTTGGCACAAGGACGAGCGCTGTTGAAAATAGTTTGGACACGACCATTACCTCGACCACGTGCCATATAATGCTTTGTACTTTGAAAAGTTTTCATTTATTTCTTTGTTTATTTCCACATGAAATTCAACTAAAATAAATTAGGAGCCGAATCCACTTGACTGAGGAATAAATCGTTTACTTAGTATTAGTAAAAAGAAAAGAAAGAAAAAAAAAGAAGACAAACTAAAACAAATGAAAACACTATGCTCCCTTATAAACACCGTTACCTTACCGCCGTTAAACACCCTACCTTACTTCGTTTATTACGGTTATTCATGTAACGATCTTTCAGAATAAGGTTTTATATGGGGAGTAGTGTGAAAAGCAGTTGTGTGTAGCAGTTGAATTTAAACCAGACGTAGAGACAAGCCTTGACAAGGTTATGAAAATGACTCTGAATCGATCTATTTTCATAAGAAAGCAAAAGAGACAAGTGAGTGCCAATCGAAATTCCTAAGGACGAAGAGCAAGGGTTGATTCTATACAATCTACACAGTAGATAAGAAGATAAGAAGGAGATTAGACAACGGAAGCACATTTAACTATTGCTCTCACTACGCTTCTGTATAGTCTTTTCCAAGGTAATGATCATTGTCCTCTTTAGGACATCGTCTTGTAAAGCCTAGCGATGGCCTTTTGCTGAAATAATTCTCGTTGACCTCTTTAGGACGTCGTTTAGTAAAAGCTAGCGATGGCCTACCTTTACCTAAGGAGAACCCGATGTGCAGATTATATGCAAAAATATACGGTGTCGTATGAATAACTTTATTAAGCAAAAATGGCGGGCCGTGGCTTTAAATCGTGCGACTTGAAACTTTTTGAAAACACCGCTCAATTTTTCAGATCTCGCTTTGCTTTGCGGATACGTTATATAATTTAATTCGATGTCATTTTTCATGTTGCAGATGTTTAAAATCATTATCATTTGGTTTTGGCGCCGGAAAATATCGATTTCATTACTCGCTTCAGGTATTATATTAGTGGGTCTGTGGTCTTGGGCCTACTTGGAAACAAGTCAAAAATATCCTCAAAGTTATAAGTCGGTAAATGTACGTATAAAACCTAAAGATTCGATCCTTGATTTTCTGATAAGTGATTTTGTATTCCATCGCCTTAGAGTGTCAATGAAGCAGTAGAAGATAGCAATCAAAGCTATCGAAATCTGTTCGTATTACAAAAACTTATTTCGGATGCTAATCGTGTTCTAAGCTCACATCAGAACAGAGTCAGATCTGTCAAAAATAATTTATTGTCTCCTTCCACGCGCACAAACATCGCCTCGAAGGACTCCTCTGGATCGGCGATTGTTGTTAAGGAGGCCTCGGCACAGACTTTGTCTTTAGTAGCGCGACGGAAAAAGGCACCAGTAGTGGGTGAAAGCTTGTTTTTCGAAGAGGAGCGTTTGAGGATTTTAGAAAATCAACAGCGCGTTAAGAATTCGGCCATGGAAGACATTCAAATGATAGATGAAGAGGCGCGCACGTTAACCTCAGAAGAGCGTCAAACACAATACGAGCATGAGCTACAACGCATGGGCGTGCCAGTAATAGCCGGAATAGGACCAGACACGGGAAAAGCCCCTAAAGAACGATTGGTGCATTTAGATTTGAAAGGAGCGCCAGCCAAGGTACGTTCGATTTCATTTCCTTTCCCGCTATACCTGCTCGTAACACTTTTATCCTTCATACAGATAACGTTTTTAAAGCAACTCTTGACGATGTTGAAAACTCTAGGGGCCACTGGCCTACTAATTGAATACGAGGACATGTTTCCTTTCGAGGGTCCTTTAGCTAATTTGTCAGCTGCAAATGCTTACAAAAAGGAGGAGCTAAAAGTAATTAATCGTCTTAAAAAAAAAAAAAAAAATGGAAGTAAAAAACAATGTTTTTTTTTTTTGCTTTATTTACGAATAGGATTTTTTGGAAACATGCGCTTTACATGGTTTCACTATTATGCCTTTGGTGCAGACTTTCGGCCATCTGGAGTATGCTCTAAAATTGCAGGAATTTGCCGGCATGCGAGAAATACCGGAAAGCCCTCAGTCGATATGTCCGAGTCGAAAGCAATCTATGGACTTTTTGGAAGAACTTTTAAGGCAAGTTATCGAATTCCATCTGCAATTTGTTAATGAATCCACGACTACTTTGAAAATGACTCATATCCATATTGGCTGTGATGAAGTGTATCGTATAGCGGAGTGCTCGTTGTGTCGTGTAAAACTAAAAGATCAGATATTTCTCGATCATGTTATGGCGATGGCTCATTTCATTCGCAGTCATTGGCAGCAACTGAATGTATTGATTTGGGACGACATGCTACGACCGATGTCGTTAACAAAACTTCAAACTTCATTAATTGGCACTTACGTTCAGCCTATGATTTGGGTTTATACGACCGATATTTATGCTTCCATCTCTCCTACTTTATGGGAGCGTTATGCTCAAGTTTTCTCGACGGTTTGGGCAGCGTCAGCCTTCAAGGGAGCATGGGGAGAAAGCCTGATGATACCCCCTTTGCAGCGTCATTTGGAAAATAATATACGTTGGCTGGCTGTGATGAATAAAGAGGGTGGTCGTTTCGCGAAAGGCTTCCAAGGTTTAGTTTTAACCGGTTGGCAGCGTTACGATCATTTTGCCATATTGTGCGAATTGCTGCCGGCCGCTATACCCAGCTTAATAACAACTTTGTCTACTGTGTCTAAAGGTTACTTCAGTACAAATCCTAAAGATAATGATTTATTGAAGGTGTTACAATGCTACTTTCATCCGGATAGCAGGTAGGTACACTGCAGTCAACAAAACAGATAATAAAAGCCAAAAGCGTTTCGCATCGAATATTTTCTTAAAAACAGTTTTCAAAGCTATGCGTCCATTCGTCCTAAAAGTTAATTGAAAGAGAATAAAAAATTTTCTTTTTAAAGAATTCAAATTAAAACAAATGAAACCATTATAGTGGACCCTAGTCGGACAGTGGTTCAAAAATCGCAACCTGAAGACAAGATGAACAACACGGACAGACGAACGGACAAAATGATATTGATTGGGAAACGGGTTCCGAATCGGTAGACACGAAGATGGGTCCATCTTAGGTCCTTCTCTATATATATTCTGCCACCACAAGTTGGGTAGTGCATCCACACTTTTAGCTTTACTTACGACCAATGGAGACAGCTTTGTTGAAATCAATGCGTCTCTGAAGAAATTCAACAGAGGGCACAGCTTCTCTAATTTGTAGGAAATAAATTACCATTAATACGATACTGTAAGTGGAATAATCCTCATTTAGACCAGTTCGATGCAACGTTATGCAAAGCACAGTCACAATAAGAATAGTTGTGAAAAAAAAATAAATATTTTGTAGACAAACATATGTATAGATATATAGATGACCCGATTCGAATTCTAAAAGAGGTCCATATGGAGCAGAACAATTTTGATAACAGGTTACCATTGACTTCGGATTTCTTGCCTGCTTTGAAATGCCATAATTCCGTAGAGAAGACTCCATTATGATATTTAAAAAAGTTCTGAACTATAATACAATGAATTGATGACAA
>KK502552.1:524722-538229 GCA_000688735.1 Glossina austeni
TCTCAGATTGTATCAATCCAATGGGCTTATTACATAAATTACTCTTATTGCGGGCGTTATTAACTCGGCTTACCTGCCACCTGGTGTTTTTCGGGCGCACTCACTGGTTGGCGTAAGGCGGCTAAAGCTTCTTATTATTATTTAATTGCGATCATAGGACTTAATAGTTCTTTCCTACCATGTTGGCATTTGCTTCTCCAACTCCTCGATTTTTACTAATTTCCCTAGATGTGGACAGACAACGTTGGTTTTAAATTCAAATTGCAAGTAAAATTGAAAGAATAATTTTAAATGCATTTGGTTGTGGGCACCTTATCCTTCCTTTTTATTTCGTTTAGAGTGCAAGAAACGAACGTTCCCAACTAACAAGCTGTTGAAAAATGTAATCACAAACATAAAAATAACATGAAATATCGTTTGTTTGTTTATTACCCTTGAAATCACATGATTTCCCGTAATCTCCAAAGAAAGTATACACAATAAGTCCTCAAGCTTATGTCACTGAATTTAGGCAAAACATTCTTTTACCATCCTAATCTTCAATCAATTCAATCGTACGAAATCCAGTTTTTGTAGCTTTCTGCGACAATTTTGGTTCACCAAGACCACTGGGCCTCCTAAAACAATGGCGAATGCATATGTTTTTAATTAATCGTTCCCAGGCAAAAGAAGAGGCATAGCTAGAATGTTTCACGGAAAGTACATGCATTCCAAAATGTCCTTCTCGACCATTCATCTATTTCGTACATAAAAAGCACTAATTAAAAATATCCAAAGCTGGTTAAAAAAAACAAAACTACATTTGCGTTAACACACATACCGTTTGCTTTAAAGATTTGAATGATTTGAAATTTTCTAGGCGGTCTGGTCATCCGTGGATTGAATTACATAATAATTCGCATCATAGTCAATTGTTCTCTTCGTGCTCTTATCTGGGAAGTCAATTTTATCAATTTTCTCTCCGTCTATATGATAAACTCGCCGAAATACAAATGTATCTGCATCATGTGCAAGATAGAAGTGCTTGGATGTCTGCGTATAATTTAAGACATAATTTCAGTTCGATTTTAATTGTAAAAGCAAAAACTGAACAAACACAATTATTCCTACGAGAATTGATTACCTTGTCCAAAGAAGCCGAACAATTATTGTATCATATATATGATAAAGTAAGTGATACTGAGTCATTACTCTCTCGCCTAAATTGATTGTAAAAAAAAATAAAATTTTACTTTTTTGGCAGTACACAATAGGCGAATTTGTGGAACAACATATCTATCCCACTATTCTTGCATTACAAACTAATTTGGCAAACGCTACGGCATTGTCGCAAGCACGCCATTGGCCACGACGTCCTTTACCTATTGCTCAAGCTATATACGATTTGCAGATGCTTGCGGATACTCCTAAAACTATTGTCCACGATACTATACATTAATTATCATCAAAGCTCTTTCTCTCTCTCTCCCCTCTATGTACACCCAACTCCTTTTTTACACGGTGGTTACGTTCCTTGGTAAACCGGCATATGAAAAAACTCGAAATATTTTTTTAAAAAACCGTGCAAAAAGAAGTGGTAATAAAATCCAAATAATAATAAATTTATAAAACACAAATAATTCCTTTTTATTACAAAAAGAGTAGCGTACTGTAAAAATTCTATCCATAAGCACGACAATTGAAATTAGGAATAAAAATCACTTTCGCAATTATTCATCGCTACTTGATAACCACTGTGCACGTTTACTACGGACTGGATCATCAACAAGTGAACATCTCACGAACTGAACACAGTAACATCAAATAAATATTGAGTAACGTAATGCTGTGTTCAAGTTGAAGTGTCACGAGATGAAGACAAAAGTGTTCGGGTATTCTTTGTAGTTAACCAAGTCACTAACAAATTCACAATAAAATTATAAAAGAATTTTTTTTAAGATTCGCGCCAGAACAAAAACTTGGTGTAAAAAAGTATACTTGTTCTTCTTAACGAACCGTGTTATTTCAAAAATCGGGTAAAAAAGTTCGTGTAAAAAAAGAATTGGTGTGTACAATATACATATTCGATGTATGCAATAAATCACAAATGTTAACATAACAGATTTTATCAGAATTTAATTGTTTTTTTACATACTAAATAAATAAAAGCTTGAAACTACACAATAACTTTATATTAACAATTTATTAATTAAAAAGTATTTATAATAGTTACAAAAAGTAAATTGTTTAAATAAAAGTATGCGGAAAAGCATACTACAACACGTTAATAAAGAATAACTTTTTTAAACGAGAATAATTTGCTCATTACTTTTTATTATCAGCATTTGCTCAGAATAATAATTTTTAATAATTTTCGAATCTTTTACTAATAAATAAAGGGTATACAAAAAAATATTTTTGTAAATAATACGGAAAGCAGAGATGTTCTCAGTTTCTACAAATTTATAGGCGCGTCTTTTGTGCAGGTTTGGGCAAGTTTTAAAACTCTTTTGCTAATTTAAAGGCGATATCTTCACTTTTGCGATCTGGATGATTCTTCCAAAACCAGGTAAAATAACTTAAACTGAAAACTTATTGAAACTTATTGGCATAATTTATAAATTAGTTTATAAATCAGTTTATTTAATTGACGTCGGATACGTCCGCAGTAACATGAATTCCAACACGAGTAGTATATATAAATATATTCTAATTATATAATCACGTGACATTGTGGACCGCTTCCTCCCGCCAATTCTTGCCGCTCAGCACTAATTGGATGAGACATCCAAGCAAATTTCTCCTGTGTTCTGCCCCATTGCTGCAGGACCCTTTTGCAAGGAAGAAGTCAGCCAGTTCAATAATGGTCGCCTGTGCGCGCTTCCCTATTTTTTTGATCCGGCATACGCAGCACCATGATGGCGTATAAGATGTCGTACGCCAAATAGAAAACTTCCTGCACTTCTTCTTTAGGAAATTCTGCCTGTAGGTACTCACTAGTGAGGATAAGGTTGTTTTCCTTATTCAGGGCGACAATGTCATCATGCACCTCGTTGCACGCGTCCTCCCTCTTTATAGTGAGATCGTGTAGACATTGTTGGCACCGTAGCTGCTCACGAATGTATTTCGCTATTCCATACCCCGTGAGCAGCCGGAAGTAGTCTTCCTGTTTTGGATTTAATTGGCCCAACGCAGTTATTAAATCGCAACATACCACTCCATCCAGGCCCTACGGTTGGAATTCTTCTTCGGGCTCTGGCGGAATGTGGTAATTTAACTGCTCTATTATGTCGTAATCAGTTGTCGGTTGGCCTGTTCTTCAAAATTGCATTTGCGACCAAATGTACCGCGAGTTTTAATGTATCGCACGAAGTTCTCGTTCTTTTCCTGTTTTTAGCGATGTGTTACGAAAAAACCGCTCGAGGAGATCTTGGCTCATTGTGTATCTCTAGATGGATACGTCAGGGAAATCTTTCAGCAATTCGTCTATTGTTGTCATGAAATTGTTGATCATTAGGCGGATGTCGACCGACAATATTTCTGCCTTAAATTTATCCTTGAAAAAGTGTACCGGTGTGATTAAAGTCGCCTTGTGCTGCTCCCAGTTGGCGACGTTTATGTGCGTGAAATGGAAAACATTTAACCATTTGGATATACATTTAATATAATTGTATGTTCTGCGCGCTTTTGGTCCTTGCACAAGCTTCTTATTCAACGCTGCCTTTAAGATCGCTGGTGTCATATTATAGTAGAATCGTACAACATCTGAGAATGATCGCGGTCCGGCATTTGGCGCGCAAATTGCGCCTCTTTTTTCCCAGAATTTGCATTCGGGGTGTTTCTTCTGATCTTGTATTTTTTTTAGCAAATTGGGATCGCAGTGTTCGTCTTTCCATAATTTTTTGTGGTGCGCTTCGAACAGGTGAATGTAGTCGAATACAACGGGGATTTTGTACTCTGTTCCTTCTTTCCTTCTTTTTGTGTACACCCGATTGATCGAGAATTTGAAGCTGATCAAATATGCATATACTTTATGGGGTGTCTAAGTCTTCCTTCGTTTCGTTAATGGGTATAGAAATTATCTAGTAATCAAAATGGGTGAGTAAGGTTATATGAATTTACTTAAAACAAACGCGGCTCGACTTTTTTACTTTTTTACTTTCTTTTGTAACATAAGTTTATTAACTATTTCTATGTAATATATTTTTAAATGAATGTTGAAAAAGAAAAAAAGGAAAACAAACATCCTTAATAATCCGCCTTTGCTGTCCAAGTGCTTTTACAGGTAGGCATTTGCTTATCATAGTTATTACGTAGAAAACGCAAACCAGCTTCTATCGACTGCTCAAGATTTTCGGAAGATTTAATTTTCTTTGCTTTATACTGGCGTTCACCCTCGGGATTAGCTTTGCTGGACGTACTTGGACTATCCTCTGCTTCGTTCTCATCATTGATATAATTACGTTTCTTGAAATATTTTGGAGATTTTTTAGTGCTTTGGTAGTTAATGAAGGTCTCTATATCTTCATTGTGTGGCGATATATTATTAGAGCTGAAAGATGGTGGAGGCCGTGGTGGCACTGTTGAGGACATAGAAGAAAAGCTTTTCCGTTTGAGTGGGACCTCTACAGGTGGAGCAAATTCTTGTATCCGCTCTGACCTTTTGTATTCATTCCATTGTTCTTGCGTCATAGGCTCACGTTCAGGTTTATAAGACCATTTTTCATCCTGAGGCTGATTTATGACCAAGTTCTTAGGAACGCCATCTTTGTTCCGATCCCAAGGCCTAATATGGTGTTGTCTTTCATATTCACGCTCCCGTTCCTCTTTTTCTTGTTTCTTCGCTAGCTTTTTGGCCTGTTTTCGCAATTTGCGTTCTTCTTTGGTTTCTTTAGGCTCGTTTTGCTCCTTCTCTAGTTCAGCATTTGCCTCCAAAGGTGGCAAGCCTAAACGTGCCCTTTGTCTGTTCTTTGCCGCAAAAACACGCTCAGCTATAATTTTTTCTCGCCGAGCACGTAAAGCCTCTCTTCTATCCTGCTCTTCTATGGTCTGTTCGCGAGTCTTTTCTAATTCCTTTTGCTGGCGTCGACGCTCTTCTTCGTCTGTAGAGAACGCATAATAGCCAACACCATGTTGACGAGCTTCATCAAAGAATACATCTTGATAATGAACGTCTTTTTTCTCTAAATTCTCTTGTTCTTTGCGCTCCCAATTGACTTTTTGTTCCTCGTGCTTGGACATCATCGAGCAGCCATCACCGAACACAGATTGCGGAGGTAATGGCCCAATTGTGGTCATGTCGCCGTCACTATCACCATCTTTAGTGGCATTTTCATTTGCCAACGTATTAATCATCCAGTTAGCTTTGGTCTGATCTAATCTTTCGGGTATACTGGCTGCTAAATCAGCGTCTTGTTTTTTCGCATTTTCCAAGTCTTTGCGTAAACATTTTCGTGTCCGCCCTAAGCAATCTGTATACTCTACCCATTCGTTTTCTGAATCTACGGTTTCGTCATTATCTTCTTCACTCTCACTGCTCGTGGCATCAAGGACACCAAAGCTTTGATGATCGTCTACATGTTCATTGCCATCTTTCTCCTGCTTTTTCTTGTTAAACAAAACTAAACAATTATCATCGGAATTCAGGGTGCCACCTGAAATCGTTTCAATAGATTATTGAATTTATTAGTCTAAAGTTAAAAGATATTAAAATAACTTTGTAATTGTAATGAATATAAACAACTGAGCGTATTTAAGGAGATGCATTTTTGTTTACGTCATGAGGAGTCGGATTTGATTTCTTGCATTTGCAATTTGTGTTAATGACTTACCTGATGCGTTCATGCGTTCATAAAATTTGGCTTTGGCTTCTAAAACCTTCCGTGATTTTTCCAACAAAGCTGAATCTTCATGTTCAATAACTTTGGGGTTTCCATTCTTATTTATCATTTTCTCAACTCTCGTTTTATTGCGTCTTCTCTGCGTCAAGCCATCGTCGTCGCAGACTTTCTCAACTCCCTTCCGTTTGCAATCATCCGTTTGCAGTGCTTTGGCCTTATTTACCTCAGCTTGTTTACGTAATAATTCTACTTTTAGGCTTAGCAAAGACGAAAGATTAACATTTATTACTTTATTGGGATCATTCATTTTTAATATATTACTGAATTTTGCCAGATAGGAGTATTATTCAG
This sequence comes from Glossina austeni, assembly GCA_000688735.1. Classification (NCBI taxonomy): domain Eukaryota; kingdom Metazoa; phylum Arthropoda; class Insecta; order Diptera; family Glossinidae; genus Glossina; species Glossina austeni. The sequence goes on from KK502552.1 coordinate 530,893, forward strand.
TTATTCCTGTTTTTATTTTTTTCTTTACTGCTTTATAAAATAGTATTGGAAAGTGAACGAAATTTTTTTCAATCAGCTGTTTTTTATTTGGGTTCCAACTCTTAAATATATATAAATTAAAATTTATAAATATCTAAAACTCTTCGTAAATGAATTTTTAATTTACATGTAACATATAAAATTTTTGAAATCTTTCCTTTCATTATTCATTCATTCATTCATTCATACAAGAGATTTGTAAAAATAAGTGATGACAATTCTAATCAGCTGACTTAATTTCTCACTGATAACTCTGCTATAAAACAACGTTTTGAGGATTACAAAAGAAAAAAAAAATCACAGCAGACAGCTTCGTATTTTTTAGTACTTATACATTTTTTGGAGGGGCTGGTTTTTCTCTTTTTCTGATCAATTTCATTAAAGTTGATGAAAGAAAAAAAAAAACAACACGAAGCAGTTCATTCTAAATAAATCGTTAAATAATAAATATAGTAATAATATAGGAAGCACAGTGCAAAAACAAAAGAATTGTGAAATCAAGAACAAAGAATACACAAGGAAATAAAATCAATAATCGTCAAAACAGAAAACTACGCGAAAACACATATAGAATTCGTGTAAAAAAGGGGAAGGAAAGGACGGAGAGAAGAACAGAATGTATTTGTGAAATATTAATTATAAGAATTTTCTTCTTAAAAAACAAAGTGAAGAATAGGACGAAATATGTCTAAACCTCAACCATTGGTACAACTGGAGAACGTAGATCTGCTTAATCATATTGAACAAAGTTCCGTAAATCAAATACAGCAACTACACACACACATAGTTGAGGTAAAAGGCTTTTATACTTCTTAAAAAGATAAGACTAATAAAAACGTTCAGTGGAAATGTGTTTGAGTTCTTTTAATCATGTTTGGCATGCTTTCAGATAAATTCTGTCGGCCATAGTAAAAAAAGTCGTAAAAAACCAAAGAAACGTAAACGAAGTGAACAGATGCTCTTATCTCTAAAAGACGAAGACGAAGTCGCTGATGATGGCGAAGATGGAAATGATGATGTTGATGATGATGACAATGACGATGATGGAGAAGTCTATAACGACATGGGTGACACAACTTCAAAACCAACCGCTGTACACAATGGTCAGAATAATACAAAGACAACCACTAATAAGACAACCAATAATAATATTTTGTCATTCTCATCGAATACTTCCCCTACAATGAGCGATGAGAGAAGCGAAGTAGAAGATGATGAGAGTCATAATGTTAGCGGTAAAACATCAACTAGTAACCAGAGCAGTCCGGCACATTCGCCGCGACGCCAGCACTTCAGTAACAACATAATATCAGCACACTTACGTCAGGATTCCCTTAATATACGCGACGGTAATGAGATTTGCTTAGTGCCTGAGATCGATTTTGAATGCACTATGGATAACAATACGGACAATCGTGAATCACAGCCGTTATTAAGCGGTGTTGGACCAAATAATCGAGATCAATATGAAGCTGCCTTTAACACATTTATGGGTAAGTTATAATTTTTTCTTGCTTGTGTATTAGACCATGTAACCGCAGAGTGACTTAGAAACCTTATAAACGTCAACGTTGCAAAAACTGATGTGAACATTTTTTCGTGTGTGTTGTGATAATTTTTCGTATTGAATAACAATGAAATTTTTATATTTACACAAACTATGAAATACTAACAAACAAATATGGGTTCCTTATTAGATGACTGCATAAATTTTCATTTCCATCGTCAACAATAGTACTTTATATGTTATTCGAAAACATCCAACGAAATTCGGGCTCGCAACGGATATATCATAGATACTAATCCATGAATCCAAAGATGTCTGATAAATATGACGCACCACACCGTCGAAACATCAATTTCTTGTGCTGTGATATTTGGATTTATGGAGCCTATATAAAGGCATTCGACTTTTCTTGATTGGGATTAGTAAAACACCCCCTATTAATTGTTCTTGTCAATGATCGAATTCCCTCCGAACCTATCTGAAAACAATTGCTTGGGGAACATTTAAACTTTTTACTGCCTCTTTACGAATTTCCGTGGATTTCCATTCAATATTTATTTTCGTCTTTCATTTTGGAATTTTTCTTTGCCTTCAATTTCAAAATTGAAACGTGATTTCAAAATGTTTTTCATTTGTGATTGGCGTGTTCTGCTGATTGGGAACCGTGTTCTATAAAAATCGAGAGAGCGGTATATAGACATTATTATTATTGTAATATATTGTAATAAAGTGAGCTTCAAATAGAGAAGAAATTAATTAATCTCGCGAATGATTGATTGATTGATTGGTTATCTATTTAAGAAAATGAAACCCATGTGCAATATTGGGGGAGTAACTTGTGTTACCGATAATCTAAAAGAAAAATAGATTAAAATATAAATTTTTCACAAAGAAAATATAATTATCTTTTATGTTTATTTATTCGCTACTTGAATCACAATTAATTGAATGCATTTACTGATACAAACCTATACTTATTGTAACAGTTCAAAAAAGCGTTTCTCGACAATGTTTTCTTGAATAAACGATAAGACAATGAGTTACAAATTCCAATCTAAAAAGGAAGAATCCTTTCATTTATCTCTTTATAACTACGGAAAATGCTTTTATATGAACATAAACGTTTGCTAACGACGATCCATATTAGGACAGTACTGTAAGACATTAAGGCTGTGCCCTCCAAGCAGGGATTTATTTGAAAAGGGCAGTCTATTCAGCACACTTGAGAGGGAGCTTATAGGCAATAAAGTTTTTTTCTCCATATTCTAAAAGTTTCAAAGCATGTATTTAGCCATCAAAAATAAAATATTTTTTTTTTATTTATTTTATGATTATTAATTTAAGAAAAATTGATGAAAACTTTCAAGAATGAATGAATACACAAAATTTTCCTTGTCTAATAGATGAAAAATAATTTAAAAAAATGTACGCCCGGGCTGGGACTTGAACCCGGAACGATTGGATTAAAAGTCCCATGTTCTACCGACTGAACAAATACAAGTTAAAGAAGAACATTCTGTTAAACCGCCCATTTTCTGTTAAAAATCCCCCGTCCACTTTCTGTTAAATCGGCCAATCTGTTAAAAGAATTCCAATATCTATCACAGAAAAGTAAAGAAACAAACAAAAAGACGAAGAGAAATGTAAAAAGAAGTAAAAGAAAAGCGCTCATGAGCATATGTGCAAATATTTATATGTATAAATAAAAAGAAAAAAAATATAATAAAGCACACAGCGGAGGATTTGCTTGAAAATTTACAATAACTGACTGTTCTATATGTGATAAAACCTCTATAACCGAACAAAATGGGCAAAACATGACACAACTGTTATATTTTTAAAAGATTTCCCGAGCACAAATTGTTAAAATACCATGTTATACCCAAAGCAAATGAGGTAACTTTACTCGACTCTGGCCTAATCCTTTACATCCATCATCGCTATCTTAAAAGCAATTACAAAAAAACAATACAATTTCAACTCTACAATGTGGACGTGGCTATGTACATGTGCTGCATGTTCGTCCATAACATGCACTTGGGAATTTTTATCCATTCCAATTATTCCATTATTAAAAGTGACCAAAAAGCGCTGAAGCTAAAGGTGTCTTTGGTTTATATTAATGCTCTCTTTTTCCTGAAGTAAATAAGAACAAGAGCAAAACTATTCAGGGCTCATAGTTTGGCTTGAGATAGAGTCGCCTTCATTTCTGTTAAAGTGTAATTGACCAGTGAAGAACGATTATTATCAAGAATAATTTAAACTTCAAATTAGGCGAAGACGGTCGTCACAAACCTATGGTCTCTAAATATATAAGCAACTTTGAGTGCTACGTGCAATTCACCGGCTCGCATTGAGATGAGAAAGCGAATTCGTATTAGAAGAATCTTTGGTAATTTATTGCACCGGTTGATGTCGATGCCGGCTGCTACATCGGGTGAACATGATGCTTACGAAAAGCTCCGAGTTAGATTGCTATTTCAATTTGAGAGTTTCGGGTGAGGCTCGCGACATTGACATGAAAAAAATTGCTTGATTACTTTAGAATTTATTTTGCACATTTATTTAAATTTATTTATTAAAATCATATAAAAAGCACTAGGTATGAACGCCTCTGTTATCTGCAAGCACAAAAAACAATTTCCATAACGTGTATAAGAACATATGAAGAGACTTTGTCAAATAACTGGTATTATTGAGGTACCCGGCGCCAACACAGGTTGCAACAATTTGCCGACAAATGATGTGAAATTTTCTTAGAGAATCTGCATAAAAAAATAAAAGTTAAAGAATTCAATTTTTCCCATCAATAGTGCCACAGATTTATTAACCTCCCCCCCTTATTTTTAGGAAATTAATAATAACAATTATTAATGACAATATATATATTATTATATATACAATACAATGCAATTAAGATTTAATATTAACGCACCAATAAGACTATAAAGTCCCTTGTGGCGGCGTAGTCATCAAGAACGCTAATAATATATATAGATATACGTAATAACTATGTTGTAAAGCTTTGGATTGACACACAGATGCAGACGTAATTATAGGAGGGGCTTAAAGGCCGCTTTAAAAATATATCGGGTCTCTACCACTTTATAAAGTGGTGGCGGGATTTGATGGATTGTTCACCAAAAATCTTCTCGGATAGATATCCTGGTGTACAAGAGAGCTGATGAGCTTGTGCAAAAAGTTAGGTTTTCGACTTAAAATATCTCAGAAATTGCGGCCTTTAGGTTGTACACATAGGGAAACAATACAGATACAAAAGCTAATCGATTCAGAAAGTGATTCTGAATCAAGTGTACCGCAAAAACATAATTTAACCTCGCACCACAAGTGATTTAGGCCAACCATCATACGAAGCAACCAAATTTTCGTATCGGTCTTACCAGTGGAATAATTTTCACCGAGTCCAGGCTAAGCACAATCTCTTCAGTTTCGATTATGTTTGTTTAATTTCCCAGCATTCAATATCTCTTCTTGATTAAAAGAATTTAACCTCAAAAAATATTGAATAGCCAAAAAAAAAAGATCTGAGAACAAATAATAAGATCGGACTGTATTCGCCTTTTATGAATGTGAAAACCAACATATATAAAATAAGATAAAAAAGTTGTTGAATAGTTGTTGAAAAGTTGTTGTACATATGTCTTTCCATTCTATATTTGAAACTTTTAAGGGGAAAACATTAAGGAAGATTTTTAGTTTTGTAAATTTTGATGTTCCCTGTCTTTCTTTTCTTTTTATGAATAATACAATTTTTTAATTATTGTTATTTTGATTCGTTGTCAGATTTTTTTTTTTTTTTTTTTGTGCTTACATTCTAAATTTTGTTCTTGTGTTTTATTTTGCTTTGTTTTTATCTCGTTAACTGTTGTAATGTTTTATAAATTCTTTGTAAGACTAATTAAATTCCGATATAAATTATTAAGAAGTCGGTAAATTTTAGGCCAGAAACAATTAGAAAAGAGGAGCGATAACCTAAAGACTAGAAAGCTTAAAACAAATAGAATTACTTGAAAAAGTCAATGAGCTATACTCCCTCGCATCAGGAATATTGTGAATGTAATGAAATCAAATGTGATCGCGATAAATATTTGTATGAGTCGGAAAGCGGTTCGGACGATGGAAAGACTAACAATGAGGAGTGGAAGGCGACAAAAAGAGCCAATGCGGGCAACAGTACCTTGTCCTCGGATTATTCGCTTACCAGTACAATCGTAATGGATATTCTTCTAACGCAGTGTCATTGCATTAATTGTCCTCTAAAAAATGGGTGTAAGTTTACATTTATTTCTACTTATCTATTGAAGAAAAGAAAACACAAAAAAAAAAAGAAAAAATATCGGACCAAAGTTTATAGTTTTCGTATAGGTTTTTTTTATCAGTTATATTAGCTTGGTTTACAAATAAATTTGCATTAATGAACTTAGGAGGAGGAGGGGGAGGTAACAATGGCTTTTCCTAATTTTTTTTTTTTTTTTTTTTTTCTATTTTTAATCTACTTTTTTCATTTTATTCCATTTAGTTCCCGAAATGCTTTTGACTAAAGCAGACAATTTAAAAGAAGCGAAAGTTTTTTACATTAATCCCTCATTCGGTGGCAGTAGTAAAAGTGAATTTGATTTTAATGAACGTTTTGAATTTAAAGGTATTCAAATTTTAAAACTTTTAACAAATTTTAAATCACAAGATCTTGCATATAAAAACCTTATTATAATAATATAACTTTTTATTAACATGTATACGCTTAACTCCTCCCAAGAAGCAAAGGAAAATATATTTGGTTGACAGCTCGCTCATTACTCACTCCGGTAAGACGGAAAATCTACGATTCCTACTTTCGGTATAAGGGCAGGAACTCGTAAGTGTCTAAGAACACTTGGGGTGGTTTAACTTTCTTAACCGAATACTTAAGAGGCGAGAGTTAGCAATTGTCTTAAAACTTAAGTACAAACTTTATATATATACCTAAGGAAATTTTAGTATTTATAAACTTTCAACGGACAGAATAAGGCAATCGATGTAAGAAGATTGTAAGAGAATGTCTTGGTAGGCCATTAAACCGAAAATGAATGTGAACGTTTCAAGGTACCTCAAAGGAGTTGATCATTTCATTACCGGAGAATAACTAAATCTTGTCACTCGATACATATTTAGCAAATCGTTCAAGGGCACTTTTTCTATTCGTGACAACGTAAGAGTATAAGGAGTATAAGGCAGCAATAAATTGGCGAGGGCAACAGATTACATCGCTGAGAAATACAGGGTAGAAGGTAACCAAAAAGTACAAGTGAGGTGATAAAGACAAAAAAAAAATTTACAAATATGAACATGTTGCGAAGTCACGGAGAGGGAAAGGGTCAATCAATCGAGGATCGTTTAGCGGTTATGCTTTAAAAAACATTTAAGCTTAACTCGAGGCGGTTGATTCTACGCAATCGTTACTGTGTCCCCAAACAATCACTCGAAGATCATATAATCAACTTACAATAGCATCTTAAGTGTGTGCTTTTGTACAAATGAAAAATTATGCTTTCATTCTCTTCAACTGTCTAGATAGCTCCATTTTTTTTGAATGTAACGGTTTCCATTCCTCAAACCGGTGGCATCTGTGCACATACGTACGCAATAATGTTGATCCTTATGACGACCTCTTCCTATGAACCCCTTTCCCAAGAACAGTGATAATAATAGATCGCACACACACACACACACACACACACACACACACACACACACACACACACACACACACACACACACACACACACACACA
>KK502552.1:538329-559629 GCA_000688735.1 Glossina austeni
CACACACACACACACACACACACACACACACACACACACACACACACACACACACACACACACACACACACACACACACACACACACACACGCACACACACACGCACGCACACACGCACGCACGCACACACACACACAGTCGTTTCAGTCTACACAATTCACGTAAAAAACATAATCCGTCATTGTATGCTTGTACGGTCCCTTTAAAGGGCATTGCGCAAGTCGTGTTAATTAATTCTCCTTAATTCGTTAAATATCAGTTGGTATCACATTACAAAATGACGTGCGACTTGAGTGCTTTTTGAAAGTAAGGCCATAACAATCGAATCCAAACTTGAAAAAGCTTTTAAATGGGACATAGGTGGAGTGAAGGGTTTAATCTAATACTGCGAGATACGAATAGATCTGACTTAACGGCGAAAGAGACTACATGCAGAATAAGGCTGAAGGTGTTTTTCATTCTTTTGCGCCTCAATTCCGATCACTTCCAATCTATAAATCAGCATTTACGCTTACGCACTACGCTTGACATATATACAGAGCCACTGTTATCCTTTCTTTAGGACCATAATAACAACGCATACATATGTGTTTGCTGCTCTTAAAGACTATATAATTGGCAATGTAACCTAATTTTGTACAAGATAGACACAAACACCTAGACGGATAACAGCGAAGTATACCAACATACTAGCGAATGACAGCGAAAAACATACACAACTGCGCCAATAAAATAATAGCATCCGCTTTAAACAAAAATGCATAAAACAGAGAAAGGAAAGCATAATATACACGTTTGTAGCAAGAATCGAGACGATTCATACGCATAGGAAGCGAAAAATTTTCAGAGAAAGCAATGCATACAGAAAATGAAAAAAGTGATTAATAATTTATATTGAGAATCCGACGGACGAATAAATCAATAAAAGCATATAAACTTGAAAAAATAAAATTACACAAAAATGGCTGAGACGACAGACGAATTAAATTCCACCAAATACCAACAAATGAAAAGTGACATCGTGGAGTGTGGTAAATACTTGTCCTAAACATATTTCTTCTTCTCCTTTACATCAATGATTTAACATTAAAAATGGAAAAGATAATCACATTGATACTTAAAAACCGTCTCAAAGTATAATTGAAAATAAAATTCACATCAACGATTAAAGGCCATGTGTGATGTAATGATGTGAAAAAGTGAATTTATTTTAACAAATGAACTTATTTTCCAATTCACTCTCGCTTATATGTGTTATATGATTTGTCTCTTGTAGATGATCCTAGCTTCACGGACATGGTGGCCCAGGCGGAATATGCTATCGAACATGGTATAATGCCCGAGCGTATATATCAAGGCAGCAGTGGTTCTTATTTTGTTAAAAATACAAATGGCGTAAGTAGACTCTAAGTTTATGTCTTGTATAAGAAAAACGTTTTCAGGTTTGCTGATTAAGACACACTGTAGGCAAGAACGGCCGACTGGTATAGAAACTCCTTACAACACTTCATTTATATTATATTTTTAACTTTTCTTCTGCTTTGATTGCCATATAAAAGCTTAATACTTTTAATGAGAAGCAAGTGAAAAAAACTCTATACTGGGATACGGCCCACAATTAAATACTCTACAGTTAAGAGTTTTCAAAATAAGATTTCGGAAAGGTGTTCCGATCCAAAGCATTTTCCATATCCTTCGTCCTGGGACTAAAACATATTGGTGCAGAGAAATATCTCAAAAACTGCGGTCTATAGATTGAACACAAGAAAACAAGACGGACACACAAATTTAGACAAGGTTCAGAAAATAATAAATAAAAGGTGCGCCAATCTCAAATCCTTCAGGACGTTACGTACATCCGCACAAACTGAATATACCCAAAAGCCTTAAAAGAGAGAGGATTCTGATTGGGTACTGTAGAGCGATTTTCATCATAAAATATTCAAAATTATATCTTCCTCCCGAATAAAGCCTTAGTTTGTTGGAAGCGTTTTTATGAGAGGGACTTGGAAAGATGGTTTTATCGTATGCAAATTTTTCCCACCAATTTCGTATATCAAATTTACACATGCATAGCTTTTTCATGTGACAACTTTCTGAGTGCGGATGCAAAAACGGTTCGATAGTGTCTAAGAGCGTTCGTTAAAGTGCCTCGAAAGTTGCTCGAGGCGTCTGGAAAATATTTGAATACCCAGACCGGCGTAAATGAATGCAAACTTAGTTAATATAATAAAAATTCGGCTTTCGGGTGCAAGCCCAACATATTCTTACCAGAATTGTGGTATGATATAAATAAAAGGAGTCAAGTAAGCAATTAAACTTCCACTTTCTGCTATATAAAAATTATTATAATTTTCCTTTTTGGTAAAATTTTCAATAATTTGGACTTCGATACGCCAAATTTCCAAGAGAAAAATGCACTGAAATAAGGGAGTTTTCTTTTAAAAAATGTTTGTAAAACTTTTTCAAATTTCAATGTTTTACTTATATTAGATAAGTGGCTCCTAGAGCATTTAAAGAATGATCACATATGGGGAAATTTAACAATTGAGTTTGGATTTGTTAAATTATTGGTTGTCGATCGTACATAGAAAAAATACCATATGCCCGTATGACTATGACTTAATGCTAATAATATTCAATATTTATTGAATGGAAATATTTATTTTTTTTGTGATTTATTTTAGAAAACTTTAGCAGTTTTCAAGCCTAAAGATGAAGAGCCATACGGTCGTCTGAATCCCAAATGGACAAAGTTCCTTCACAAGGTGTGTTGTCCTTGCTGTTTTGGCCGTGCATGTCTGATACCGAATCAAGGGTAAATAACAAAATTAATGATGGCAATTATAGAGAGTGCGCGCTTGTCTTACTAAAAATATTTACCATCTACTACCATTTTTAGGTACCTCTCTGAAGCTGGCGCCAGCTTAGTAGATCGGAAACTGAATCTGGATATAGTGCCAAAGACACGTATAGTGAAATTGGTGGCTGAAACATTTCATTATGCACGTATTGACAGACAGAAAGCCAAACTAAAGAAACATATTAAGCACCATTACCCATCTGCAAAATTTAATCGCATGAGTTTACCGTTGAAGGTTAGTATGAAGCAGTAAAAATTTCTTAGAAATTCATTGTTGGAAATGTTGCAATTTCTTGCAGACTGGCTCCTTCCAATTGTTTGTAGAAGGCTACAAAGATGCTGATTATTGGCTAAGGCGCTTTGAACAAGAATCGCTGGCACCGGCTTTAGAAAGAGCATTTCAAATGCAATTCGAGCGCTTGGTAGTGCTTGATTATATCATTCGCAATACCGACCGCGGTAACGATAATTGGCTAATAAAATATGAGCAACCCACCATAGTACAGCAGGTAACTACCGAAGCCGAATTGATCAGCATAGACAGAAGTGAGAGAAGAGAAGAGAAGAGAAGTGTTCACACATTATCAGAAAAGCAGGAAGATAGAACCTCTGAACCAACTGACTGGAACGTTGTCGATTCGGCAACAATCAGGCTAGCCGCCATAGACAATGGCTTGGCATTTCCCTTTAAGCATCCGGATTCGTGGCGGGCTTATCCCTATCATTGGGCTTGGTTGCCGCAAGCAAAAGTGCCATTTAGTGATGAAACCAAAGATCTCGTACTCCCCAAATTGGGAGACATGAATTACGTCGAGGAGATTTGCACAGATTTGTTCCATTTGTTTCAGCAAGATCGCGGTTTTGATAAACGCTTATTTGAACGACAAATGGCTGTGATGCGTGGGCAAATATTAAATTTGACACAGGCCCTCAAAGATGGTAAATCACCGGTGCAATTAGTGCAAATGCCAGCTGTTGTAGTAGAAAGGTAAAGCAGAAGAGTGCGTAAAATGTGTAGAATAACTTGATAATTTCTTTCTTTATAGATCTCACGGTCATCGGACGCGGTGGTCATTTACCCAGCGCTTCCAAAATAAAAGCCCCTTTTTCTCTTGGTGCTAACAAGAATCGTTCATTCATCCCAAATCAATCGAACACGTCTACGCATCTCCTCCTTTCGAATCCGACATTAGTTGTTTCTTTCGCATTATTCTAACTGTCTAACACTGTTGTGTAACAAAGACGGAAAAAAGTTGATTTAATGAGTTCCTTCTCTTCTGTGTGTAATTCTAAAGTCTTATTAAACGTGTACACATTTGATTTTTTTATGGTTATTTGTTATCCTCGGCGTAATTGTGTTTCAATGACTTTGTTATTTATCAGTCAACGAACATCTATCTGGCTTCTTGATTTCTTATTCTATTTTGATAGTGATATTTATTATGGCTTAATCAGAAACTAAAAAAAAAAAAAAGTATATTTTGTTAAAAGAAAATTTAATTGAACATACATCGACCTGTACATCTGTCTGTACATCTCTTATATAATTACTATCTATATTTTGAAATCTGCCATTCCATATATATTTTGTTAACATTTTTATTTACTAATTTAATCATCTATTACAATAAAAAAAACATTTGAAATTGTATTTGCAAAATCTTAATTTTAGTTTTGCTTAAAGTAAAAATGAATACTTCAACTAATATTTCCAGAACATTATATCAGACAAGGTTCATATCTTAACTTTCGACCATTGCATTACATTAAAGCTGATATAATCAATCGACGTTCATATCTGTATTTAACATCTCTCGATATATTTAACACAACACTGAAATCAATATTTTCCAAATCTGTAAAAACTTGTCCATTATTGAATTATGAATCATTCATGCCGTTGCTATGGAGAAAACGTCAACCCCTAAGTAATTATTATTGTAATTGTATAGAAAAAAAAATAAATAAAAAAAAACGAATAAAATAAACTTGTATCGTGAAAAAAGGAAAATTATGGATTTTTTTTTTTTTTTTTTTAAAGAAAAGTACTTTAATTCTCTGAACTTACACGACTATGATTACATTCTACTTTGCGTAAAATATTTTCAGATAAAGCACGAGCATCCTTCCCTTGCTGAAGAAGTTTTATTCCATTCAAATGGGATATGCTTTTAAATCGCTTTTCAAGGTCGAGAAAGAAGGAAAGAAGCAAATAATTCTTATGGGTCCGATAAGTATGTAAGACCATCTACTAGGAAACCTAACTTGAGGTTTGCAAAACTTTCGTAACAATAAGATTTTTCTTTTTTTCTTTATACCCATCACCGAAGGATGAGAGATTTATTCATTTTGTCAAAACGTTTGCAAAGTCCAGAAGCAGGCATCAGAAAGTCCACAAATTGTAAATCGATTTAAGCATGTCCGTCTATACATCGGTGTAATGGCTGTTTTAAACAATCTCCTACCCACAAAAATGACGCTATCGACTTCACAGTTGGCAGAAACATTGGAATTTCTTCGATGAAGGTTGCTATTGAAAATGGATCAAATCGGGGGCGTAAATTGAAGGCAACTCTCTTTTCCTTAACAACCATTTGCTCGTTATTCGGAAATTAAGGCTAGAAGACTGAAATTTTGCACAATTTCCTTACGAAACAGGGTACTTTTTACGTGCAAAAATGGAACCAATCGGCCGTGTCCGCACAAAGTTACGAGTAATTATATTTAATTTTTTTCACTCTTTTGAGGCTTAATGCTTATTTATCACAAGGCAAATAAAACAGGATGTTTAAAACTATTTTGTACACTCCTTAAGTGGAGATATATTATCTGCCTAAAAATGAGTTAATATTGAAATGAATATGGTAGACACCGCGATCAATTTTTTCTTAGCAAACCAGCGTTTTTGGTATCGAATAAAAGAACGTGAAGAGTAGAATGCGAAAAGCATAGTGGTGGTTATGCGAGATTCGGGTCCCAACGAATATAACTTTCTTACATGTTTGAATTAACAGATTGATTGTATATATATATATATACATATATATATATATATCACATATATATATTATTAGATAAGCTTGACTTGTTGCGTTTCTTTCTAATGCACAACGAGATTGCAATAAAATCAAAGGTCCTTTAATGGATTGGAGTTCTGTGGTTAATTCATCGCTATTGTCGCAAATATCCATTTTGACGAGACCTTCACTTATAACCAGATATTGGTCTGCTTTCAAAATTGATTTTTACCAAAAATGGGATATGGTGTGAAAGCACTTGAGGACATGTATAAATACGGTAACATCTTAAGTTTTTTTTTTTCTTTTTTTTTTTTGTAAAGAATAGTTAACTCTTTTTTATTAACACACCGTAACAGAGATTTGTGAAATTTTTTACATATATTTCTACATAAATCTCACTTGAGATTGCATAAAATATGTGCATATTGATTGACTGATTAGGTGAGTGAATGGTAGTGATCGTTTAGCTAATCCCTCAAAATATTTATATCAATTTATAAATTAATATATGCGTCAGCTTGTAAGCAAGAATTGCACGTTGTGTGGAAATTATGAAATTTCATATACAAATCATTTTATAGACGGGAATAATAATTACAATATTTTATGATGAAGAATTGACAACAAATTCATTTCATTTACATATACATATATAAAAACGAAATTACAATTAAAAATATTTAAAATTAAAAGGTAAAAAATGCATATTTCTAAACACTAATTCGAATTATTTTCTTTATCTTTACTATTATTACTGTTGTTGGCTGACAAAACCCGCCTATCGACTGGTTCGCAAACTCGATGATGATTTTGGGCCTTTATATAAGCTTCCCGCTTTATTTGTGCTACTTGGATGTCGTAATCACGCTTCAAACGATCGTATTCCTTGAGCATATGAGCTTCTTTATCTTCAGAATAGCGCTAAAATGTAAAAGTAAAAGTTTATAAAAAAATTTACTTTCTTTTTTTTTTTTTGTATCTTACAATCACCTTATAATTGCGAGCTATTTTCTCTGCTGAACGATGCTTGCTCTTCCAACTCTCGATTATAGTTTGATGTGCCTCTTGCAGTTCCTTAAATTTATTTTTCCACTCTTGCTCTACGTCATCAACAATTTTACGTTGTTCCTCCCATTGCTTCATGACTGCCTTCATTGATTGACGTTCTGCTTCGATCTGTGCTTGACGTTCTGTTGAGTCCTTGAGTAAATCTTTGATTTTCTGCTTTTTTGCGTGCAATTCCTCCCGGAATTCTTGCAAAAGAATGCTTTGCTTTTCTAATATTTTATTACATTCGTCAGTCTTGTGTTTAAGAATATCATTCATTTCCTGCCTTTCCGCTAATGCGGTTTGTTTCAGCAAATCCACCTCAAGTTTTCGTTGCTGTAACTCGACATTCATATATTCATACTCTCTCTGTAAAATTTGATTTTGTTCTAAAGTTTGTTGAATTTTAAATTGAAATTTCTTTAACTTGGTCACGAAGATTTTGGCCATTTCATCACGCAATCGAGATTCGATTCTCTTGATTTCGCTGCGTTCTAGCTCCGGCGAAGTAACGACGCTTTTATCACTGAACTGACGTTGCGAATGACTACTTTGGGGTGGGGGCGATTGCTCCGAAGAACTGCTTTGGCTTTTTATATATTCCTCGAATTGTGTGGCCTTAATTTTCAATTCTTTAATAAGTATTTCTTGTTGTTTGCTTAATTTTAGTTGTTCATTGAGTTCCGCGATGTGAGCTTTAGAGGCTTCCAATTCTTGCGTGAGATCATCAATCTCTTTCTTCGATACAGAATTGACGTTAGTTAATTTAAGATTTTGGATTTCGAACTTTGTTATTTCAGCTACGTAATCCATACACCTGGCACAGTCATTGAATTCTTCCTTCTGAGATTTCTTGATCTCAGAGTGAACTTTTTCCATTTTATCTCTCAACGTTGTTAGCTCGCGTTCATGGCACAATTTTTCTGTCTCCAATATTTTGGCAAGTTCCGAAGTTTTCACTTCCATTAAATGTAACGACCTTTGTAGATTTGCCACCTTTTCTTTCTCCTCTTGTAGCTCTTTAGTTTGATCGGATTTTAAGAGTTTTTGTAATTCAAAGTTTAGAGCTCCCTTGGCATTTGATATTTCTACGTAGAGGTTCTTCAGTCGATCACGTTCAGACTGCGCATCCTTTAAAAGTAATTTATGCTTTTCCAGCTCCATACACATACTGTCGGAGGTTGAATTTTGCTGAAGATTTTTATTTTCGTTAAGCAGTTGTTCATGGTTTCTTTTAAGACTCTCATGTTCCTGCCTCAGCTCTTCTAGATCAACTTGTACATTTTTTAACGAAGCATCTAAACGTTTAAGTTCTGTTTCTTGTTGGGCTTTCTCTTCATTCAATAAATCTTTTTCAGTTTTTAAGGCTTCATATTGCGTTTGTAAATTTTGTAAATCTTTTTTAAAACATTCCTTTTGATTGTCTTGCCGTTGGTGTTGAGCGTTCTTCAATGATTCATATTCTTCCTGTAATATTTTGAAGCGATTTTCCATGCGTATATTTTCTTCTTTTATCGTATTTATCTGTACTAAGTTTTCATTTTCTTCTTGCCTCAAGCAATTTATCTCAGTTTGTTTCTCTTGTAGCGTCTGTTGTAGTTTGCGTACTTCTTCACGTTTTGCCTTTAAATTGGCCAACGCCCGATAAAGTTCCTCTTTCAGGCTACCAACACGTTCCACTGTGTTAAGAGGTGTACTGCCTATCAAACCGTCTTGAACTTGACTAAGTGGTCGGGGAGTATCTTCCTGATTATGCTGATGGAGTAAACTGTCCATAACATCAAGTTCAGCTGTTGTAGCGTCAAGGCGTTCTTTCAGCCCATTTATAGTTCTCTCCATACCCACTATTTGCTCTTCCAAACTAGTGACCAATTTTTGAAGGTTCACATTTTCTTGATAATAATCCGGTCTGGCTAGAAGATCTTCATAACGCTTTTGAGCTGCATCCAAAGCTCTACTCAAGTCGTTAATTTTGCTGGCCTTATCGCAAATCATAATTTCGTGACTGCTTTGCAAAGCCTGATAACGAGCATTCATGCTTTCTAACTCACTTGCCTTTTTATCGAACTTATCAGCTGTTTGTTCCATTTGCTGCTTCAATAACTCCAGTTCAGCCCGATGACGATCTTCCATTTGTTTGCGCTTCAATTCAGCATTACGTTCATTATGCTTATTTTGATCCCGTTCGACCATATCATATTTACGTTGAACGTCAGCGAGCAATGTCTGGCAAGTTTCTAATTTTCCCAACAGAGAATTGTTTTCCGCCTCTAAAGTTTTACGTTCGGTACGCATTTTGTTAATAGTATTCTCCAGATTCGAACATTTTTCTTTGCTTTCCACCAGTAGCTCATGTGTATTACTTTTAGCCGCCAAGGTGCGATCTAATTCTGCCTCTGCAATAGCTAAACGTTTTTTCAGTTCGTCAGTTTTCTTATACTCTTCATTTAAAAGCTTCTGACAATGTTCAAATTCCCGAGAACGCGATTCTAGCGTTACTTTTAAACGATGAATCTCCGCTTCACAACCGGCATGATCTTGAGCTTGATTCCCAAGATCATTACGAATGTGCACAGGTTGATCAATTAAATCGCTCTGGAAATTTGTGCTCGAATCTATTGTACTTTCATCGTCTTCTAAATCGTCGAAAGCATTCTGAAGTAAGTTGCCCAACTGAAATAAGCTAAAATGTTGTATTTAATTTTATCTACAATTTCGTTATACTCACTTCTTCATGGCGTCTCTTTTGATCTTCCAAAGCCTCTTCCTCTAAACGCTCTAAACTCGTGTTCACCTGTATAGCTCCCCCTCCTTGAAATATACTCAAGCCATTTGTACTCATTGCAGTTATTTTAATTTCTCATAATAAAATCAAAAGCTCATTTAACATTCTACATTAATTTCTTTTTCTTCTTCTGCAAATCAGCAAATCAACAATCGAATTCCAAGTTTTCTCACATTACCAAATTCTCACATTCTCAGATTGTTTAAAAAAGTGACAATGTGAACACTGAAGCAGCAGACACAATGAGGCGTCACTTTCGTTTTTGGGGTAATCGGCAATCGGCGGTCGTGCTACCTTATTGTTTAACAAGAGAATGTAAACAAAAACATATGGTTTTAAAGCCAAAATAGAGAAATCAGCGTGAGCGTAAACAATTTTATGGAAGATCGCAATAAGAAAGTTAATATAAAAGTAAACCAGCTTATAACTATAAACAATAGCTATATATATAGAGCAATAACTATAAACAATTATCTGCAATGAAAAAAATAAATTTAAATTAAAAAAAAATTATTAATCACTAATTAATTGCATTACATTCATTTTTAATTCATATCGATATTATCATTTATTCGGTAAATCAAAGGTAATATAATAAGACGCGTATTTATAGTAATTAAATTTTGAGAAAGTAAGCGTTTTTTTCAACTAATTTGTTGAGCACAGTAACAATGAGAATCGTTATGCAAAGCTCGGTAATAATGAGAAAAAGAGTATGAATTTGTACAATCGCAGAGAATAAAATTCAATTTTTCAGAGTAAATTTACTTTGTTGTACATTTTTACGGATGTCCCGTAGAAATGGTGAGAATAAAATTCTACTTCTCAGAGTGAAACCAACTTTTTTACATTTAATTAAAATATATATCTGGTTCTTTTACGTTTAATCAAAACACATACGCGCTTCTTCTTATTTACAATATTGTTGTTCACAATACAAAGGCAATTTTTTGGTGTAGGTTTCCTTCTTCTTTTTTAGTTTTTTTTGAGGCGCTCGTCATAATATTATAGAAACACGGAGATGTTAAATACTTGAAAATTTTGAATTATATTATAGAAAATGAAAATAGCAAATCCATGGAAGCGAATAAAAATAAAAAATTGCAGATATTTTTCGGATTACTCTTACGTTCACATTGGCATTTTAGACGATGCTAAAATGAATACTATTCTTTATTGTAGGTGGCTGTCGTTTGCAGTAAGTATTTGCGCTGAGAATTACATCAATAAGTTTTACATATTTTTCCTCTCGATTTTCCTCGATTCCCTCCAATTTTGAAAATTGACTTGTAGCCCTTAATTGCCCAAATATTGCTTGCATGTTCGTCGTGAGAGCCAAATTTTGTCTTTCAATGAACAAGGAGACATATTCCCCTGTGATCTAAAAGCCAAAGAGGACTTTTTCCTTACAAAAATATCTTAGAAAATATTTCCTAGAAAATATCTGCGAGAATGTAAGAAATTCAAGCCTAAACTTAAATGAAGCCTTTGTGATGCTACCAAAAGAGTCCTATTCAGAATCCGTTCACAACTCGACTTTAGATTTTCTATTATTTTAATTTTTATATTTTAATAATTCAGAACTTTCCAGAAAAAGTATCCACAAGTCGACAGAAGTCGATTTGAATACAGCCGCTCCAGTTCGCAAGGACGGTATAAAATTATTGATATTTATAACAACTGGCAAATTGTTTAAAGGAAAATAGTATATTTAACATAGTAAAGTAAATGAATATTCACAAAGAAACCATTATTGGTTGGTGTCTATTGTAACGTTAAAACCGACGACGCCTCCGTCGATAAACCAGGCAAAATTTTGAACCAATCAGAATTTTAACTGAGGATAGGTGCACGGTTGATCGAACCTACTCGGATTTGGGCTTCCTAATAGATATCAAAACTAGTGGACAAGCTTGATATTTAAAAAATGAACAATAAAAATTACGCAATAATGTTTTTTCTTTAAACAAGACGGTTTCCTTTTTAATGCATTAGAAAATAAAAACAATATTGAAAGTGAATTTCTGACTTATTTTTTGAAAACTCTGTAACGTGGATGGAAATCTTCCTTAAAACACATGTGACCACGTGAAACCACTTGCTTCCATGATGTAGGGTGTATTTGACTGAAGGAAAGAGACTCGACATCTTCCTCTTCATATTTTATGCAGGGATCGTCCTCTTTACAAGTCATCACTTCAATCGTTCTGCGGATGCTAGACCGGGTCACGTAGATTTTACAAATGAACGATAAAAAGAGCACTATGGAAATTGTATTAAAGCAACGCTTAGCCAAACGGCAAAGTTAAAAAATACGAACATAAAGAAAACAAATCAGCAAACTTTGGTTGTTCAACTATTGGTATTGCCTTTTTATCTCACCTCGGGAAGACGACGGTATACTATATTCCTATTTCCAGCAAATCCGCATATATATATATGTCTATGTATTCTTGATTAGCATAAGAATCCCAATCGGTAAATCCATTCGTAGGTTGTATAGCTTAAGTATCCACTATATATATAAAAATGCTGAATTTCAAAAATAAAGTCGAAATTATTATATAAATTCTATAGAGAATTTGCATGAACTTAAATAAGATTATAGACCGATTTATCACTGCGTCGGCTACCAAAAGATTCCCCAAAATTTTCCAAGCCATTGTAGGCATATTTAATTTACCTTCGAATTTTAAAGAGGCCCGAAAGAGCTAATCACGTTTAATTTTAATTTTAATGAAGAGAGCTACCTTACTCGAAGATTAGATAAATAATTTGCTTTTCTGTTGCGGCTTTGCGACTAAACTGCTTAGTGGGAATTATGTGATTAAATGGTTACAACAATCTCCCTGTCCTTTGATTTCACTATCAATCTTACAATTAATCACTATCCGCGTGCTTGCGAATCCTCCCATTCTCGGCCCCCTCTCTTCCTCCCACCATCTCTTATTATTAGAAAAATTGCTAAATTTTGAAATTCACACTACGAAGTTTATGAATTAATTACTATCTGCCTGCTTGCGAATCCTCCCATTCTCGGCCCTCTTTCTTTCTCCCACCATCTCTTATTATTACAAAAAATGTAAACTTTTGAAATTCACACTTCGAAGTTTACAGTTAGGCCATTGCTTAAGGAGTAGCATAGATCGTTTTGTAAAGGGAAGGTATGAAGTTGTGTGAAAGCATTTTGTCGCCCCCATCGTTTGTGTTTGCCCATAAATATATACATAAATATATATATTATGCTAAAGAAAAGTAACTCTCCAGGTTGTCGAAGACCTTTCGGTCTTCTTGTAAATTCAAATGCTCAATGTATCCTCGCTTATTCCCAATGATCTTCTCTTGCCTTTTGGAAAGTTATTTGCGATGAAGTGTTGAAATTTTCGAGCCATTCGAACTTTTTTTAATGTGTAGCATAACTTATTACCTTTCGAAAGTTATTAAGGTGAATATTAAATGTTAATTAATATGCGTGATCCTTCAACATTTCAATATAAATATTAACTTTTTGTTAGAATTTTTTTAAAATTTAATCTACTTATTTTATTTCTTAATACACAAAAATAAGTGAACTTGGCTTTTTGTTGTTGTATTCCAAAAATGTGAACATTAATCTACATAATATTTATATTTCTTTTTTTAAAACTTATTCCGTTGCTCTCTATTTAATTTTTACTTTCTCCTTAATTAATAAGTCAAATGAAGTAAAAGAAGAAAATAAAAAATAGAAAAACAAAAAAAAAAAAAAAATAGAAAAACAATAAAAAAAAAGAACAAAAACAAAAAGGGAAAGGAAGGTTTAATGCTTGTTTTAAAGATTTTTTGGATTTGTTTTTTAAGAATTTGTTGATTTTATTAATATTATACAGACTGTCCATTTATGTTCATAAACGCACTTAAATTGGGGCATTTATCTAATTTTTCAGGATCGATTTGGAAAACCTTAGACAAACGTTTCCAACTCTGGGCATCGAAATAATAGAAGGTGCCACGTTCTTTTGTACCATTTTTTTCGTATTGATTTAGGCCAGGAATTCGAGTTATCCAAATTTTCTCTTCTATATGATATCTCCACTCACGACTATGCCTAATATAAATTAAATGAAACATGTGCGCAAATTAATTTAATTCAATTTGCAAATTAAATTCAAATATAATTACAGTTCGGCAGCAGCCATAAGTTGCATGATATCGCCAATATTCGTATAGAATAAGAAAAATAATAGATCTTCTTGCAGCTTTTTTAGGAGAGGTGATGATAATTTATCTCTGATCGCAAAATTGATCAAATATTCGGGTGGCACATTGTATTCAACATCTTGTGCTCTAAATATGAAAAAAAAAAAAAAAGTTGAAATTATTAAAAAACTATAATAAATAAAGCAGAGCTATAACTTATACAAATAAAATACAAAAAAAAAAAAAAAAAAAAAAAAAAAAAAAAAAAAAAAAAAAAAAACTTGATAATCTGCTAATTATTGTTATGATCAACTAACCTGCATGGATGGTCTGCAAACGGCCCGGCGAATGTTGGATGTAAACTTTCTTGAGAATTTAGATTTAAACCTAAACCCGTCAAATCAGTGCCTAACGCTAAAGTTACCAGATTTGGATCGGATTCTGCGGCTCGTATAAATGTTAACAAACCAACCATACCAAATTGATTGTTTACCATACTCGCTGGGATATTTGTGACTTTGCCTAGAAGACCACAGAGAAAAGAAAAGAAGTTTAAAAATTATAATCAAGACGAGTACGCGTTATAACACAAACGAAGCGAAATCATTTCTGTCGTACCATCTGGGGATGTTTGCACACCGCTTTTAATAAGTTTATCATTGCTGGAATTATCGTTCGGATGCTTTTGTTGTTGTTGCTGCTGCTGCTGTTGTTGCTGTTCAATGATGTTACCACTACCGATAGAACCCCCACTACCACTACCGCTACTCACACCCGTTGCTCCAGAAACCAAACCGCCCCCGATCACACCACTATTACCAGGCGCTGCACTGCTCGACACACCGACGGCACCGCCACCACTGCTGCCACTTCCACTTGACGAACCGACTGTACCACTGCCCACAGCTCCTAACCCGCTATTCGCTACAATTGAATTCATCGTCTTTTCCGTGCCGTCCAGATTGTTCGTATCTGTTAGTGCTCCCGAGTTCGTTGTGCCATCTGAGTTTTGAGTGCCAGGTAGCGCAGGGAAATCTTCATTGGACATTGTAAACTCCGATTGCTCCGAAGTCGGTTGTTTTACCATGCCAACTATATGCGGAACAGCAGTAAATATAAATGGAAACGAGTAAGTAACGCATTTCATTGTCCGAAAAAGTTCAACTTTACAAAATCATAACCCACAAGGTAGTCCAACAACTTGAAAATTATGATGAAATGTATATGTGGAAATAACAAACTATGTGTACGACATGACCAACAATATTTAAGAATGTTGTAATAAGCAAAAAATTTACGTAAATAAAAATTTGATGCTTTAGGCTTAAGGTGATGGAAAGGACGAGAACAGAGCATTCTCGCTCGTTTAAAAAAACAAAAAAATAATAATAATAATAATAATAATAATAATAATAATAATGATGATGAAGAATGAAAACTTATTTTAAACGTAAATGTTCTAACGGCAACAAATAAGTTGTACATGTTTTAGATGAATGCTTGAGCAATGAGAGCCGAAATAGAAGGATTTCTTAATACTAATTAATACTTCATTACTATAATTTTTTGTCTTTGGATCGATCGTAACAATTCACTTAATGAATTCATCATTTTGAAGACTCTGATCTGAATATCACTTTCAAAGTGGACCAGCGCGCATGTTTGCAGTTTCGATATGACTTGGATGGATATCTTAGTTGCTCTTAGTACTTTGTAGCTATGCTTATTAAAGTAGAAACAAATTAAAGTTAAAGATGTCCCTCCCGCCCTTATATGGCAAATTTTTGTGATAAAAGATAAAATTCGTTATATCCTTTCCTAATCTCTGCTGCGTGATATTACTTTGATAAGATTTTCACATAATTGTCCGTCCCTGATTAAATGCAAAATACAACGGGATCGAATTATAAAAATGTATAAGAAAAAGAGAAAGGGAGTAAAAACTCTTAATAGTGCTTTTTAAACAAAAAACATCAAAAAAAAAGTGATTTTTACCATTTTGCCCTTTTTTTGTTTATTTCGATTATTGTTCAGTGATATATCCCAGTGTGTATGCAAAACACAATATTGTGAATATCGCTAAACTACTATCGCGAGTCCTCATAGCAGGCCCCCTATCGATTATGAAAAGGAAAAAGGCTAAAATACTGAATGAACCCAATGAGAGAAATAAAGTGATGATGCATTTAAAAAAAATAAAATAATTAAATAATAAACCACAAACAAACAAATAATAATAATGAATAAATAGTAAAAAAACAATAATAGAAAACGAAAATAAACAAAGAGAAAATTTATTTTGTTTATAAACTCACAAGAGGTAAAGAAATTACCATAAGGTTTGCTGCCCGGCGGCTGGAGGGGATTCGTCTGAGGCAGTGATTGATCATTCTGGCCGCGTGCATTCGTCAGAGATGGAAACTCCGAGGGATCGAGTAAGGCCGGCGTTGTTGTATCCCCGCTACCGCCAAATACATTATGGAAATTATTTATTGGACCAGCTGCGGAACCGCCACCACTGGTTGTTGTGCCGTAACCGCGACTCGCTTGCATAAAATTGCCCATATTCGACTAGAAAAATTCCATGAAACTAGAAAAAAATGTACTAAAAATTCGCAACAAAAACCAAAACATACCATAGGTCCCGCCCCTAACCCTTGCATACGTCTTTCGACGTATGGCCTTTGATTGAAAACTCCACGACTGCCACTTGATAATGCAGGACCGGCAACGGACAGTTGCGCATTTCGATTCGGTGATAATTGAGGTTGTTGCGTTTGACCATAACTCGCTCCCCCTAATTTTCCGTTTTTTTTTTTTATTTTTATTTTTATTTTTTTTTTAAATAATGAAAAAAAAGGCCAATTTTTATATGACGTAATAATTGTGTACAATTAGAAATTATTTACATGTAGGATATTTACCGCTTGGAAACATGCCTGACGTAGGTGTTACATGACCAGATAACGAGCTACCACCAAAACCGCCTGTAGTTCTGCCCGTCAGAGAGGCATTTGATATGCTTCGTGGGGGTTGTTGAAAATTTAAATTCGCCATGATCTGTTGGAGCAACAAGAATAATAAGAGAACATGAAAGACGCGCAAAAGACACAAAATTAAAAAATAAACACTTTTTCTATTTAGATTTTGTGTGCAGCAATCACACAGCATGTCCTTCTTCTATGGACGGATCATTACATCATTCGCTGAACGAATCCCAAGCATGCCCTTACAATATACACAAAGAATTATGTACACATATAGAAAAGGGTATGGAGTTAAGCAGTAAGGAGCTACCTCTCACTCAATAAAAACGTTTAGTTCTGGGTTATAAGGGAGTGCAAGAGTTTTCATAAGCTCGGGATATTATACGAAAGATGAAAAGGCACTCCTTCCAAGGATCTTCTCTCATGTAAACACTTTCCATTGAGCAATGTTGCGAAATGACTACAACCAATTGATAATGGACACACTGCTATAAGTTTTTCGCTCCTTCCACGACTTTTTAAATCCTACACCACTGGTAGACAGAACTTTTTTTATGCCGATCGATTCTGAAGCATTTTTGTGAATACTTTTGTGTTCAAGCTGCACATCACAATCTTCGAGATATTTTGATGAAACTTGGATGCGGATTGGTCCGCTTTTTCGACAGCTCCCCATATAACGTCCTATTCTGAAAACTCGTTATATGGAATTTTCAAAATTTTCCAGCAAAAGCGGATAAGTAGCACCATTTCGCCATTCCAAATTGGTGTAAAGACTTTGGACCGGCTGGGGCAATTTTTTGAATACCCTCTCATATAATCGTTTCTACGGAAACTGAAATTTTATTCGGTAAAAAAGTCGAATTTTCAATATTTCATTGTGAAAATAGGTTCATAACAGTAATGCTTCCTGTTACGAAACGCCAACTCTTATATGGGGAGAAAATCTAGCTTTCCGATGACTTTGATTTGCATGGAGTCTGATCGACTTCCTCAGATATCAAATCCAAGAAATGGTAAAGCCAAATACACATTCATGACGCTTTACTTGCATCCCTCATGCAGATGGCGATTGCCGAAGAGATTAACAAACAATTCACAGAATAAGGGATTTACATAAAAATGTCGGAATGAACTTCAGAACTGGTAACTTGCTTGTAAAACAATCCATAAGCAGGTCATTTGCAAAAGGCAAGCCCGTCGAGTCAAGAGACTTGAGTTGTAATATTCGAACGAAGATGATCATCGCGGGCAATCAAACGTTGTAAATACAACTTCCTCTAAACAGTTTGTGAATGGATCTCCTAAGCTATCCCAAAAATCGTAATTCAGTGGCACGAACTTAACCGCAAAATGGGTTGAATAGAAACGTAAGATCACTAAGAGCAATTTTGCGTTACAACATATTAAGCAACATTTTCCTTTATGCTACAAAACACAATCATATACATTTTGCAGCAGAGCAAAATTTCTTTTGATTATCGGAGTGTGCTGCGCTATGAATTCCTTCAAATGCGATTATTTTCACTCCTCATTATATCCCGTCAGCAACCGGCTTTACTGTCATGTAGTGCGGAATGCACTTTTCGTGCTAAGAAATTATTGAGTGTAGTGAGCTCACAGAATCGGGAACATTCGCATATAATGTAAGCAGTTCGTAAGCATTACAGGCAAGCCAGATCATGGGGAATATATGAGAGGGTGCTTGTAATGCGAAAACCAAGGCACAGCCGACATAAAAAGTATCTTCGAAAATTTTCTATTCCGAAAACATCTCATCTCTTAGCATCTACTGTCCAAGGCCAAATTTTGATTTCGAATTGAAGTTGTAGTTTTTTTTCCCAGTTTTTGTTCTTTGTGACTCAAACAGACATGCGGCTGATTTTAATTAAATCACAACAAAGGATTCCAATTTCTTTAATCAATGGTTTTAAGTTGTGACAAGACGCTTACGTCTTTTCAATGTGTTAGGTGTTTGTAAGAATTTTGATCAGCAGCTTCTACAGGTAAAAATGGGCAGTACCAGTACCTTTAACGGTTGAATTCGATGGTTTTGACTTTTCTCTACATAAAATAACGGTTTTCCATTTAATATTATTGACTTATTCAGCGTACGCCGACATTAATCGTGCAGCACTCAAAATTCTTCTTCTTTCAAATCCGTTAATTTTGTTGTTTATTTGAAAAAATCTGCTATCAAAAATGTGCAGAGATTTATAGGGATGCCGTTCTATCCTATCCCAATTGTCGGTTTTGGGTTCAACGGTTAAAAGTGGCGACACGAATTAACTGAAAATGCCAATTGTTGCAAGAGTTTTGCGGGATACACTGTTGTAGCTCGAATGTGAAGTTCTGCCGCATCCGGCGTACTCAGCAGACATGGCGCCTCCTGGTTACCACTTGCTTAGATCTGTGCAGCATAGCATGATTGGCACGCGAATCCGCAAAGTTGAAAAAGTACGAAAATGGGTCCATGGGTGGATCGCTGCGACACCAATACAAGTTCCTTCGACATAATATCCCGACATTGCCAAAAATATTGTAAAATTTTATAGAAAATGTTGGAGAGTACTTTCATTAATACATATTGTACCAATCTTCCACAATAAATGCCTTTTTCAAGTAAGAAAATGATCAAAATTTTTGCAAAACACTTAATGCACTTCAATCTCTTTATACGGATACGAAAATGCATTAAAATTGTGCAAGCAAAGAAAAGCGGAATCGAAAAGTGGGATAACAAAGTTTGGTTTAGTTTAATTCATTAATTAATAATAATAATTATGCAATAATAATCACTAATAAGATAGATGTGGCAGTGCCACAGTAATGTGCCACAACCGCAGTAATATCAAATAAAAATATAACAAGCGAAGGCTGTGGGCCACGCCCTACCATTTCATACCGCACATCACTGTGCTTAACACAGTTATTCATATAACGCAGTTATTATAACACAGTTATTCACAGATGAAGTCGTTATATGAGAAGTGGTCGAATAAGTGGTCCGATCCGAACCATTTTCAATAGCGTTCGCACTTGCGCCAAACACGTCATTGTACTAAATTTTACCAAAATGTCTCAAAAATTGCGACTTGTAAATTAAACACAAAGAAATAAGACGGCCGGACGGACGGACAAGATTAAATCGATTTAGAAAGTGCTACCGAATCGATTGGCATAAGGCAGAAGGCAGAAGGTGCCCTCCCACGCTATTCCAGTCGTAACGTTTGTATGATCATTAAACGAAGCAACAGGAATAAATGGTCTTCTAATATCCCACACATGAATACTATGGTCCACGCCGTGAGAGCGCAACTGGCAATATGATAACTAAAAAAAAAAAAAGCAGAAGAAAATGCGGAAATTTTATTTCTAAATATTCACTCTTTCCTGCAGAAAATATCATTTCATTACGTTCGTTCAGGCCGCCACTTGATACGCCCAACAACTGCTACTGAATAATTGCCGGCCTCTTCACATAATAAAGCCAAATTTTGAGCGCATCTGACATGAAATTGTTGTTTGCAATTCGATTTATTGCACTGCATACATGCTTCAAGCACGATTACTTCTATTATTCTACTACTCCAAGGTTACTGTAAATATTTCTATTACTCCAAGCTTACTGCAGAATATATCTGTTACTCCAAGTTTACTGTAAGAATATTTCTATTAGTCGAAGCTTACTGTAAGAATATTTCTATTACTGCAAGCTTACTGTAAGAATATTTCTATTATTCCAAGATTGCTGTAAGAATAATTCTATTACTCCAAGCTCACTGTAAGAATATTTCTATTACTCCAAGTTTACTGTAAGAATATTTCTATTACTCCAAGCCTACTCTAAGAATATTTCTATTACTCCAAGCTTGATGCACTGGTAAATGCATTTTTTATGTTGATTTCGTATCAATTTTCACTGGAACAATTTTGTTTTTGTAGCTATGAATTACGACTTGATCCTTTAGTTCAAAGACAAGGTTTAGGCAAGTTTATGATGTCTACCTCAGAAAAATGTGCTTCCTTTTGGACTATGGAAAAAATGATTTTGACTGCTTTGATAAATAATGATGATGCTCGCACAGTCTTTCGAGCCATAGGCTATACTTTAGACCATACAACGCCGGATGTTTTAGAATGAGCTGATTATGAAATCTTAAGTAAATCCGTTCCACCACGATTAATTAAAATTTAGTCAAATAAAATGAGAATAAATTTATTCGGCATAAACACTTTAAAAATTAATATAAATAAGAGAACATTTAAACAAAACGCTTAACTTGCTCTTCCATGTACTCAGCCATTCGTATATCCCGTTCGCTAAGACCTGCTACATCATGGCAGAGGATTTCAGATGTGTCGAAATGTGTAAGATGGCACATGAAGGTGATGTATAAAATATTTTTTATTTTTTT
>KK502552.1:559729-573969 GCA_000688735.1 Glossina austeni
GAATAAATTTATTCGGCATAAACACTTTAAAAATCAAAATAAATAAGAAAACATTTAAACAAAACGCTTAACTTGCTCTTCCATGTACTTAGCTATTCGTATATTGCGTTCACTAAGACCAGCTATGTCATGGCAGAGGATTTCAGATGTGTCGAAATGTGTAAGATGGCACATGAAGGTGATGTATAAAATATTTTTTATTTTTTTTAACTGTAACTTATAATTGTTTCTATGTAAAAAATGGAGTTACTGAGTGGTACCACTATTTTATTTGTTGAAATGGCATTCGTAGTCCCAAAAAATTTAATTTAATACAATAAACATAGTAACGTAAATAAAATAAATCTATTTATTTCAAGATAAACAGTTAACTGTCAAGATTCTGTTTGCGAAATCATAAAACCTTGAGCTGAAGTGTTATCTGATGACTTTGATGACTTTGCTTTCAAAGGAGTAATAAGCTCGTATACCACTACGATCGAAGCTTCAAATTTTATAAACTTACATTGTGTTTACCATATTTTCGTGATACCACAGCATTACGATCACAAATGTCGCCTAGTTTTTTACCTGTGAATATCAACTCTGATTCAGGGGCTAAGCATAGGTACAGACACAATTATAGATTATTTTAAACCTACATGATCTAACAATCATTTGAGCAATCATCTTGAACGGTAGCGAGTTCCACAACTCAACAGCATTAACAAAAAATAGCCCTGGCGATGCTTATAATCAGACTTTTAGATTAGGTGGAAGATCTGCTCAGACTTAATGAACAGAATTTTCTCATATCATTATTCTGGGATTCGGGGGCGAATGAGCTTGCGAAGAAATGGTAGGTGTGTCATCGAAAAGTAATATCAAAAAATGCAACCAAGAAGTGGCTTCCATAAGTGGTCTCTAATTTTCGTTTTGTATCAAATTTCGGGGAAATTCGTTCCGCGAGACTCACTTAGAAGCGCTAACTAACTAACTATCAATTACAAGTGTTGCAGTTTTTTTATCACGTCGATGAACACGGAGGATACTGGGGCGGAATGACAGTCATTCTCAAATTTGGTTGACAGCTATTAACTGAATATATAATGCTATAATCTGGAGAGGCTACAAACTGATCGATCGCATTACATGTTTTGTCTATAATGCGAGATTCAGAGACCACATATCCGCTCTCGTTCATGTTTTTTTGAAATTCCCTTTCCTCGACTACTTAATATTTAAGTTGTTAATCCATCTCCACAAAATTGTTCAGTCGCAAGCGCCGAATCCTTTAAGGCGAACGACTGCAGTTTCCCAAGTAGAGTAGGAATTCTTTGGGATTAATTTAAAGTTTGCAGTTTTTGTTGTATGGGTATGTGTGCAGGGTTGTGGTAGGCGAGTCCTTGCCAAATTCTCTTGCGTGAGTTTGTGAATGGGAACATGTCAGAAAGACAGATGGACAGATGAACGAACGGACATACTTAGGTACATTCCGAATTTGAATTTGTATGCTTTGTGGGGTTTTCGAAGCTTGGTTCTGCGCACTGTAACGGTTTTAAAAACAATGAAATTATTGCAAACGATAAAATTGTTTTCCATTTTTATAAAGACACTAGAACGTGGCCCGTAGAATATACGTTCAAATTTTTGTGTTATTTTTCTGTTGCAGTTTATGGATAACGAGTAAAAAAATTAATTTTTTATTCCTTTTAGAAAATGTAAGTGTCCTCACCTTGCATAGCACTGTAGGTGTGTCCTCCGTTCGATTTTGCCCATTTTCAATACCAACTTGCATGCAAGAACTCTCAATGTTTCTGCCAAATTTGAGGTCAATCGCTTCATTTTTGCGGCCAGTAGGGTGCTTGCAAATGACTTTTACAGACGGACAGACATTGCAAACGTTCTGACAAAATGAATACACTCCTCGTCTTTGATGATGAGTCTAGAAATATTTTATTATTCCTACAACGTCGTTCTAGCAACTTGTTTAACAACTTGTAAGCGTCCTGGCAACATGTTTAGACACTTACACTATTAAGAAAAAAAAAAAAAAATGCAATAAGAAGCTCATACTCCACGTTTCTAAACATTGAAAACGGAACGAGAAATTTACTTTTTTTGATTAAAGAATTCATTTTCATTAAAAGTATTTCTATAAAAAGTATTCGTGAAATTTAGTTTAAAAAGAAATCGAAATCAAATATTATCTGACGGGCCTCCTATTTTCTATAACTCTTTCCTATTGTTTATATTTACTTGCCTATCCTTTTTGCGATGCATTTTTTCTATTTTTGTTGTTTCACTCATCATCATCATAATCGTAAGAAAAAGAAGGATTTGCTAATTCATCTACGCGCGCAAATGGACAGTTATATGTAGAAGAACAGATACTGTCCTGTACAGTATCTGTTAACGGAAAAAAGAGAGAATGTATGCGTACATAATTTGTATATAAATGTGTATACACGAGAGAGAGAGAAAGCAGTTTTCTTAATTTTTCTCCAGATTTTACTGTAATTAAAAAGTTTCGTAAAACAATTACTTTCTGTAAATAGTTTAAAAAAAACAAATGCTTTAAATTTAATATTTTCCTGCTTCAAAGGAAACAAACTCGGTGTTGACGCTCGTTTGTATGCTTATTAAAATAGGATGCTGTCGATTTACTCGTTGTATGAATGTATCCATATATATATCCATATACATGTCCATATGTATATCCATATTTATATCCATATACATATAAATATTTATATATATGTAGAAAAATGTTTGTTTTTGATAGTTTATTTTTATATTCTGTTTACATACATACATTCAAACATCCAAACATCCAAACATTACGTTACCTAAATAGATAAGGATATGAGGGCATTTAGTATCATTTTTGCTGCTTTACGTAGCCTTTCTTCTTATTTCTACACCTGAGCTATCGCTTTGCAGCACAGCCGAACTAATGACAGATGAAATTACATTTCAGTGCTACTTTATCTAATTTTTTCACGGTCTTCCAAAATATAAAATAATATTATCCCGAAATATATATCCTTCTAAAAAAAACGTTCTCAAAAGCTACAAAAAATTAAATCTCGATTCACAAAATTGTCCGAGATGTAAAAGTGAACTAAGCTAAAGACACTTTGCCATCTTCGCAGCTTTGTGCGTGTTTGCAATCGGTTTTAATGGTATCTTATGTTAATATTTTCGTCCTTGTGGCCGATCACAGCAAAGTGCCAGTTTCCCGTCTCAATCCTTGGAAATTTAACAACAGACATTTATGCAGCTCTAACCTACACTCATACCAGATTAAGATAGAATTTACATAGAATTTATGTTGACATGAGTGTTACCTGTTTTTCTTATATTGTAAACATACATGTGAAATGTCTTTATATTGTTGAAGAAGCTCCTTTAATAAGGTTGCAAAATTTCGAGAATAGCTTTTCGCAAACATCTCAAATGCTTTCTAAGAACTTATCGTTTCTCAGTTAGCTTTTAAAGCATTTCTCGAAGTAGTAGTCGACAAAATAAATTCTAACCCCGAAAACTATACATATTCGAAAGATCTCGCATTTTATATCGACTAAATATAATAATTACTGCACGTATATGATAATAAATATATAATATATTGAAAAATGGTTTATCCAATGCTTTCTAGCGAGTAACTTCTCCTCCTTGTTTTGCTTGGTAGCGCCAGCAACGATTTTAAATTTCCTTTTTGATTAAATTCAATTCATTTACAATTTAGCATAGCACGCCTGTCATAGTCTCTAAATTTGATTTTTACAAATTTGAGAAAGCGTAAGTTCAGCTTTTACAAATTCTGCGAGAGAATGCTTATAGGAAAGGAAATTTATTTCATCTTTTGTTTACTTCTATCAAAAAACATATGTATGTGAATTATATGAAAATGCCGAAGATAAGTTGTTGGTTCAACAATTTCGTGCTCCATTCATATCCAAACACATCAAAGATTTTCATCAAAAATTAGCGCAAATTCTTAAAGAAGCTCAAAGATGACCTCAACATTAATATGCTAAAAGCTGTTTCTTTGCCTTTTCGAATTCAGGGGCCCCACGCACTGACCGTTGAATGGATGGATACATGGAAATACGTTGCGACGCTATCACAGACGTAAAATCATATCTAAAATTTTTATTTTTTCAATTTTCCCCATTTTCGTTCGTTTTTAAATTCATTTAGCGAAATTGAATCAACATTGCAGGGGTCAAAGATTGAAACTGCAATTCCAACTTCCCCCACCTTAAGTGTTGCATCAATGGGCTGAAGTTGTTGTAGGAAAAAATATTGCAATTTTCAGAATTTCGCGACAAAAATCGGGGGGTAGTAGCGTTTCACTATTCTAAGTTGATTAAAAAAAGATTAAATTATGTGGGGCGATTTTTTGAACTCCTTGTCACATAAAGTGGATCTTTATATATATATATAGTAAAAGGGTTTACTTTT
This sequence comes from Glossina austeni, assembly GCA_000688735.1. Lineage (NCBI taxonomy): Eukaryota > Metazoa > Arthropoda > Insecta > Diptera > Glossinidae > Glossina > Glossina austeni. The sequence continues at coordinate 564,179 of KK502552.1, forward strand.
CAATATTTCTCGATGAAAATTTGTTCCAAATAATAATTTGACATAAAAATTATTGTTATCGAGTGTGGACAATGTAAATCTATTTTTTGGACTCCATCCCATATAAAAGTTCGAATTGAGAATAAGTCTTTATATGGCGCAAATGTCGAACTATTGATATTCTATGATGAAAATTGATTGATAAAAGTAATTTGAGATAAAACTAAGCCCTATCAAATTTGGCGATCACTACATCGCAGATCGCACACACAGGTATTATTAAAAAATATTAATTCCAATATGCCGAAAAAGAGCGAATGACTATGCGAAATGACGTAGGTACCGATCTAGTGGTCGATCTTGCTCGACTATAGTACCCTTGGTTATTTTTTTCTTTGCTAACGAAGTCATGCATCTCCGCGAAATCTCTGCACATATAAGGCCAATTCGATAATTTCGCTACGAATTTTTAATATTCACCTTAAAACGTACTAAATAGCTTCGGCACGAAGTACAATTCAAGAATGCATTTATCCAAGAGCATTTCAATCCAATAATCCGGTTTTGTTTTAGGCAATTTAAGTGACGGCAAGTCCCCTATAATATCCGCAACGCATTTATTGTTCACCTTATGCCACTTGTAGTACAAGGATATATTAAATATATACAGATGTAAGAGTTGAGAGTGAGCAACCTTTTGTTTTTGCACTCTAAGGTTGTCTGTCCGTCTATCTATCTTGTTTCTTTATGTTCAACCTACAGGCCGTAATTTTGATGAAATTTTGTACGTCGCCGTATCTTGATCCAGGGACGAACGCTAATGCAAATAGCCCGAATCAGACCAGTTTTTGAACCATTGTTCATGTCTTACTTTGATAAGATAATTGTAGGATGGTGTAGAATATTTAATGGTCGCCCGTGCCCCACTGTAGTGTCTTTCCTTGTTTTCATTATCTTCTTAGATGCGATTTACGAATTAATTCTTTCCAAGTATATAGACAGAACGATTTATTACACGAAGATAAAGAAAAAAAATAATAAAGTCGGGCAAGCCCGATCGTAAAATCCCTTATACCACTTCACCTAGTGGAATTCTTCATTTGTTTTTGCGCTAAAACACCAGAAATTGCATACTATTTCATGTAAGAGCGTTCAAATCATGGAAGCCCTTAGAGAGGATCGCGTTTTAACAAGTGTACCTATATGGTCTATATTGGTTTCTTCTAGGTCAAGTTAATATGGTGGACAAATTTTAAAATTAAATATTAAAAATTAGATATTTTTACCATACAGAGGCTTATTTCTTCTATGAATGTTTGTGTTAGAGGAGTTCCAAAAAATTTACTTGCTCAGCTGCATACTTTGCATTTCCATTTGGAATTGCAAACGCTGTTACTTGGCGAAAAATCTCAAAATTTATATCTCGAAAATTGCGAATTGGTTAAACACAACAAAACAAGACGGACGGTCAGACAAGCTTAAATCGATTTCAGAAAGTGTTTCCAAATCGATCGCCATAATAAGAGATGGATGTATCCCAACTAGTTCTGGGAGTTACCTACATACACCCGCACAAAGTAAGGACAAGACCACAAGCTGTGTAGGGTATAAAGAAAGGAAAGGAGGTAAAAACAAAGTTAAAGATTTATATGGAATATGCAACGCATGGTTGAGAGTTAAAATAACTTTTCCGTATTAAATTAGCAATCATCACATCGGTAGCAATCCAATTGAAAGCTTGAGGGCTAGAAATAAAATTAATGTTTAATGAGGTTTCTTCCTGCCTAGAAGACTGAGTTAGTTTGCATATTGACGGAATCCTGCTAAGGAGTCCGTAAAGCACCTTTATTGAAAATTATAAAATGGGAAACACATAAATGCCTTATAAATATTTATATATATATATATATATATATATATATATATAGAGCTATTCAATTTTACGTACAGAGTGAAGACGAAGTATTTATTATCTCTTCAACTTACCACAATATAGTATTAATCCTTGCTCTGAGTGCTCCTTCAAACGAGTACGAATACGAAAACTATTGCTGCTACCGCTGCTACTTCTGCTACGACCATAAACAGAACTCACCGCATTTAACATTCCAAAGCGACAATTGGAACGTTGGAATTTAGGCAGGCAACTGCGACTGCTAATGTTTATTAGCAGGCAGTATTTTTACCAAAATCCCGTTATAGTGCAATATTTTTCTACTAATATTATTGTTACAAAAAATAAAGTTTATTTTTTTTATTATTGTTATAAACCGTTTTAGTGAGCAGGCGCAAAAATATTTTGTAAAGAAAAATGGCACAAAAACGTTTATTGTGGAAAATTTTCTTAAGTTAGCACGTTTTGTGCTTTTAATTTCGATCACTTCTGCTGTTAAGGATTCTGAGTTTTCTTGCTATAATAACATTAAAGTTGGTATTATGATGCTCTTGTTGTTTGTCAATCTATTGTATGTGTCAAAGATTGATCAGTCGGTTTTGTTGCTTTGCTTGTCCAATTGATTGCAACACACAAACGCAAGCAATTTTCGCCTCAATAACACACATTCACACTCATACACCAACACAATCTAGAATATATATTGATGATACCTTTGATTTATATTAATTGTTATCCGACGTATTAAAATTATTCGATTTTTTAGGAATTATGTCTGCGAAGTACTTGTGACAGATAAACAAATAATACACTGGTTTTTTTTAACAAAGATTTTTCACTTTTTTTGGATTAAAAAAATTGCTGATGCTTCTTCTTCACGTCGTCGTTATTGGCCATGTAGTTGTATTTCGTCCCAACGTTCGAACGTCTTTTGCCTTTGTTTTCTCAGTTCAATGAAATTTCACCCGAGCGCACAAAATATAAAAAAATAACAATTGGCTTTTCGCAAACTTACAGAGCGGCCTGATCACGGCGCCTGTTATTTACCGTAACTTTCTCCAATTTTCTTTAAGAAGTTTTGTAAATTTATTGGTAACTTTTAAGTTGAAGTTGGCTGATATATTTAACACACAAAAAGCCTTCCGCAAAATTTTTTTTATGGCTCTAAGCACGAAACAAACACAGAAAACGAGACGTCGTTCGTTATACTTGTATGTAGTTGTTTGAACAGTGCTGCTGAGTTATTAAACATATCAGTCAATATTTTGAATTAAATATAGTTGTCTCTTTTTAACGACCAGTAATTCTAATTAAACAGTCATATTTAAGAAAGAATTGCCAGCGCAAATGAAAAATCGTAAATTCGCTCTATAATATTATGATATAAAATTCAAGTTTTGTAAATAATAAAATAATAAAAATGTTCGTTTGCTTCAAATCAAATTAACCAAAGATTTTACTTAAAAATTTTGTACATATTGCATTCACTGAAAGAAACTTTTATATTGCATTCATTCAAAGAAAAAAGCAGGCATGTTAAAGTATTTGTGGCATTACTTGTGCTACATTGTTTAATGAAACGCAAAACGTGATGATTGATTCGTAAATTTTCTTACGGAAAGAGATAAAAAGCAAACATAAGAAAAGTTGACATTCAGTAGCAATCAAAAGAATAAAAATTCGTGTGTATTCAGACGTTGAACGTAATTTTTATTGAATTATTAATAGATTTTTTTCTTTTTTAAACTTCGTAACACTTTTAACAAATTCTTTAATTTTGAAGCATTTTGAAGGAGATTGAAAAAAATTATATAATTAGAAAGAATAGAAGTGACAATACTATTTGATAGAAGTTATAGACGAAAAACTTGGAAAAGCAAATAAAAATATTTTCCAGAAGCCTTTAGAAGGGTTTTAATAGGAAAGCAGAACCACTGTAATTAAAAACATAAGCATTCTCAAGGAGATTTATAGCAGAAAGAGCAAAGTAGATTTGATAAAAAATTGTTAATTATTTTTTTTTTTTTCTAAACCATAACGCCATTTCTATTTTATCGGTTTTTGTGCTATACATACTCCGCTTTAACGCTGACGCCGACGCCTCCAACTTCTGCTGCTGTGTTAATACACTTGAAATCTTTTTTTTTTCGTTCGTTTATTTTATTCGTGCTCCTTGGTCGCGCTTGCTGTGCTGTTTTCATAAAATTTCTTTTTAAATAGTGATTTTTTTTTTTAAAGAAATACAATTAATACGATTAAACTAAAAATTCAGTGTAATATCAAAAAGAAAATAATAAGGCCGGAATAGAAAATTAGGGAGAATTTCTCTTGAAATATTATAATTAGTCAGTAACGGCAGTACTCACATAACACACAAAATGACGTCTCTTGAGCCAAATATGAATCGTTTGCAAAATTTCAAAAACAAAGGGAAGGATCAAGATGTAAGTACTATTTTTAAGTGGTAAAAAAAAAAGCCACGCCCTGCAATTAAATGAATAATTTTATATAAATGCCCTTGGAAAGTGCACACGTTTTCGTTAAAACCGTAATTCGTGATTCTGCAAAAAAATTCAAGAGGAAACATATTCACATTAATTTTATTAAGGCAGTCTGTTGTCATTAAATGAACATGTTGTTGTTGTACAAATGCTACCTATATTAATCATAAAATTCAAGCATTTTATCAATATTCCTATTTTCCTTATCGATTCCGTTTTTATTATTTCCTCGTGGTTCAATAAATGGTGATTTTTCAGTTTTCCTTTTGTCTTCTTGTTTACTGTTTTCATTAACTAACACTATTACAACACAGAAAAACATTCGTGTGCGAGAGTAGACATGAAAAAGAAGACAAATGATCGCTGGATGATGAAGATACACATGACACCTTTTGTCCACCAATAGCAAATGTTACAAATTAATTAAGCCCAAGAATATTCACTTTTCCATATTCATTAAAAAGACATTTTTTCATTCAATTTTAAACTTGTATGATAGGGGAATTTGAGGTAATTTTTGGTGAAAGACCATGTTTGTAGAAACGTACGTGCATGTAAAAAATATATAAACTGTTCTTGAATGCAGTTTTGTGATAAATAATAAAAAAAATATGGTTTGCAGGAAATGCGTCGTAGACGTAACGAAGTCACAGTTGAATTGCGTAAAAATAAGCGCGATGAAACGATACTCAAGCGTCGTAATGTCCCTAATATGGATTCCAATACAGACGAGGATGATCAGTTGCCGAATCAAATCAATTTGAAAAAACTTGCGGAAGCTGCCGCAGACTCCTCCAAGCCCGAACAGCAATTGGCAGCAGTACAGGCTGCCCGTAAATTACTGTCTTCGGACAAGAATCCACCAATTAATGATTTGATTAAAAGCGACATATTGCCTATATTGGTGGACTGCCTAAAGCAACATGATCATACGATGTTGCAATTTGAGGCTGCCTGGGCTTTAACCAATATTGCTTCGGGTACATCAGAACAAACGAATCAGGTGGTGGCTGCTGGAGCTGTACCACTTTTCCTGCAACTGCTTTCTTCACCCGCTCCTAACGTTTGTGAACAAGCTGTTTGGGCTCTGGGCAACATTATCGGCGACGGGCCGGAGTTACGTGACTTTGTCATTCGATACGGAGTAGTGCAACCCTTATTATCCTTTATTAAACCCGATATACCGATATCGTTCTTGCGCAATGTCACCTGGGTGATTGTTAATTTGTGTCGTAACAAGGACCCCCCACCGCCGCCCGCCACTATACATGAAATTTTACCTGCTTTGAACGCATTAATCCATCACACAGATACAAACATATTAGTCGACACTGTATGGGCCATTAGCTATTTAACTGACGGCGGAAACGAACAAATTCAAATGGTAATAGAGAGTGGAGTGGTACCAAAATTGATTCCATTATTGGGCCATGCCGAGGTTAAGGTGCAGACGGCGGCATTACGTGCTGTCGGAAATATTGTGACTGGTTCGGATGAGCAAACGCAAGTGGTGCTCAATTATGACGCTTTATCATATTTTCCGGCCTTGTTATCGCATCAGAAAGAGAAGATACGAAAGGAAGCTGTTTGGTTCTTATCCAATATTACCGCTGGCAATCAATCGCAAGTACAGGCAGTTATTGATTGCGGTCTATTACCGAAAATAATTGAGAATTTACGCAATGGCGAATTTCAAACGCAAAAAGAAGCGGCTTGGGCTATTAGCAATTTAACTATTAGCGGAAATCGCGATCAAGTGTTTACGCTCATTAAGGAGGGTGTCATACCTCCTTTCTGTGATCTTTTGTCTTGCCAAGATACACAAGTAATCAATGTAAGTTATAAAAACAATTTATTAAAGTGTTTGCAGTATTTTGATCCATAATTCTACTTATATCCGTGAAGGTGGTTCTGGATGGCCTGAATAACATGCTCAAGACGGCCGAAGGTCACAGCCAAGAAGTGGCAAATCTCATTGAAGAATGCGATGGACTAGAGAAAATCGAAAGACTACAAACTCACGAAAACGTTGAAATCTATAAATTAGCTTACGAAATAATAGAACAACATTTCTCCGACGAGGTATTGAAAATTGATTCATTTTTCTTTAATGATTTCTTATAAATTGTCAACTTTCAGTCTGAGCAGGCTAACATGGCTCCTACCTCGGATGGAACTCAATACCAATTTGACCCCAATGCCGAAAAATTAACGATGAATACTTTTAATTTTTAACGAAATTATCCACCATGCGACCATGATTATGTTGGTTTGTAAACAAACCAACTAAAATTGTTTTATGATCCGTTATTCTCTTTTCGTATTCCGTTAATTTTTTTTTTTTTTTTTTTTTTCATCTCTCAGAAACAATCAAAAATTCAAAGCAAAATTCAAATGCAATCAAACACTCCCATACAAATAAGACATTGATTTTACACCAACAACAATTAGATCAACAATCAACAGAGTCCATGATATTCTAATGTAATTAATACTTTATATACGTATATACCATAAACAAGAAAAAAACACACAACGCAAGAAAATATATATATATATATATATATATATATATATATATTTGTATACATGTATATATATACATATATGTATATACATATACATAGCAGCAACAAGAGGATTTCTTAAATTTTGAGTTTTATATGCACTGGAAAGCAGCACGATGAATCAGGACGTATAAATACTTTATGCTTTGTACTGTTTTGCCATTTAAAAATTATGTTATTAAAATAAATTTAAAAAAGAAAAATAAAACACTCAATACAAAACTCTGCTTTTCATCTCTAACTACACATATTTAATGGATATTCTTAACACACTTTATTTTTTAAACCTAATAAAATAGAAGAAACATAAATTTATTTAAATGACTTTTTCAATCAAACAAACGGAAAAAAAGAAACAATAAACGTCATGAACATATTTAAATAATATGTGTAATTTTCGTAACTTTATTTGATTTTTTTCGATTGAAAATAGAACACGAACGTCTAAATTGCAATAATTGTTGGTGTTTCAATTTTGGTTTTGTTCTTCTATAAAATTTCAGAAAAAAAAAAAAAAATATTTGCAAAGTCTAACGTATAACACAACAAATAAAAAAGAAATAATTAATAAAAAGAGAAAAGAACTGCATAGTGGAAAAAAAAAGAAAAACTAAATTTTTCGTTGAAAAATATTCAAGGACAATTGAAGTGCCCTTGATCTGATCTTTAACAATTAACGATTGATAACGTGTAAGTATCAATGAAATTCAGTGACCGAGCTATTAAAACATATCAAACATTTTGTGTGTTTATGTTCGCCGGCTACGCCATATCCTTGCTAATAGTTTAGGCAATCGAGTTGTGTCGCGACTACTACCAGTAATCAGTGAGAGATACTCTGCAACTGCTTTGGGTTTGCACGAAAGGCAAAGAGAAGCATTGCTCGTGGAAAAAGTTAGTAGCCGATAGGAGGATATACTGTGTTACAATTGCGAGAAGGGAGAGAAAAAGAAGACCTCGGCGAAAAACTGATCACGATTTACGCATCGGGCGTAATTGATAATAAAATACTTTTTATTGTTACGTGATCTGGGAGAATTTCTCTTTTATATGATGGTTGACGAAGGAAAACCTCCTAGTAAACTTTACACTACTATCATTAATACGGTTGATAAATTTGTGCCAAATTTTTTACGTCCAGCGTGGAATAGCCCGGCGGGTAAGAAAAAGCTAAACTAATCATTTACATATGCGGTATTCATATATAACGATCACTTTTACAGGACCCAAGTACGTATATTTTTGGGCTCCAGGTTTTAAATGGGTATAAAAATTTCAAATAGTTGACAATGATTTCTCATTCTATTATCTTACTCTGCACACAGCTTCTTGTCATAGCCGGTATGAATGATTTAAGACGCCCTGCGGAGCAACTATCACTTAATCAATCATTCGTGTTAGCGCTTACCGGTGTGGCTTGGTCCCGGTATGCAGTGATAGTAGTCCCGAAAAATTATACAATGCTGTCGGTGAATCTATTCGTGCTGGTAACTCAAGGAATACAAGTGATACGTCGTCTCAGATATGATTTCGAAAAACGTCAAAGCGACTGACAACGCATGAATCTATTTCAACAGAAGAAACCGAACTTTTAATGGCAAATATGGAAATAATAATTAATTGGTATAATGAAAGCAAGGAATTAATTAACTTTAGTAAGTAAAATAGCATAGTTGTGGTTGCCAGGAAATAGTTCGAATAACGAATGGTCGCGCTATTGCTCGTACTCGAAACAAACTCTTTCGTTTCTTTTATTATTTTCCTTCTCTATGACTTTGATTATGCTTCTAGTCTCTTTACTCTATTTTATACCTGCCTGGCAAGGTGCAGTAAGTCCTTCTTTTGTTCCCAACCTCATCCAAACAATAAATCGCACCGTAGATCTTTACTTTTTAAAAAGTAACGTGATTTGTCTAGAAGACTTCTCCAAATATATATATATATATATTTATATTTTGAACTAAACAATATTGTTTGCCTTATTTTGAATTGTAATAGAAGATTGATTGATTAAATGTAACCTAAAACTTGTAAAATAAGAAATTGTAACTCGTTTGCATACATAAAAATTTATTAAAAACTGAATTTCGGAAATTTCTTCATTATTTAATGGAAACACGATTGCTTACCTAACACGGAATGCAAAATGTTTGAAGACTTAGTTTATTAAGATACAAAAAATAATGAAAATAAAATACATACATATTTATAGAAATTAAATAAAAATTAACAATTTATGCGAAAAGATATTGAGAATTAAACTGTAAAGTGGTTTTCATGTATTTGCATAAATCATTCATTTCGCTTTTAATCAATTAATTATACATGGCGAACCATTATGCCATGATCCGTTCATCTGTCCATCCTTTTTCGTTCCCACAAGATTTTATCATTATGAACATGCATTTGACATAGTAACGTATTTTAGAAAATATTTTTGCCATTTTCCCAATTCGTTTCGTTACAAACTAATTTCATATTACCCATACTCCGAAGGGTAATTGAAAAGTTGACAAAGCGGATATAATTGGTAATGTTTCGAATTGAGGATATCACTTTATATTCTCCATTAAGTTCAATGCCTTTTTCCCAACGATTCCCTAATTTATTAATTCCATCTTTGAAGTGACTTTTTGGAAGTCCGTCAAAATAATCATTCACTGCTAATACAACTGCTTCATCAGAAGAAAATCTCTTGCGGTCAAGAAATTTTTCCAAATTCATGAACAAATGAAAGACGGAGGGTGTTAAATCGGGTGAGTAAGGTGAATACAGCAGCCGTTCATAATGTAACAATTTGTTCAATTTATCTTTTACAAGAACACCACTAACAGCCGGAGCGTGAAAATA